>CM054057.1:400861813-401001813 GCA_028641055.1 Alopecurus myosuroides
AACTTGCAAGAAACTATACACGATTGACGACTTGGATCGGTGTGTGCAGAGAAAGAGAGAGTTGGCACGCAGTTGGGTGCGCCGAGTTATGGAAATACTCCACTCTTCCACCGATATCCAGCCAAAGGATGCGATAAAAGCTATGGCGAAAACATGCAGATACACACCCTTGGTGCAAAAATTGGTATGCATGAAATCTAGTAGGCATGTTTCAGAAATCACTATGGGGGAGTTGATGGACACGTGCAACAAGCATGCCTCCACTGACACCACAGAAGAAGATATTGAGGACAAGAAGGGAAAAGCCAATGTGAACAATAATGGAAGAACCTGTAATGGGGCTGCACCGAATAACAATGGAGGTAACAATGATGGCAATGGAAACAATCAGCATAAACGTCCGTAAGAGGGGGGCTCCGAGTTAGTCGCCAGTACTGAAGCCGGGTTTGCAAGACCCAGAGCGGATGGAAACTTTAACGGAGGAAAATAACAGGCCGGATAATCATTCATTGGAGCAATGTGTGGATCTACAGAGGTGACAAAATGAAGAAATACAGAAGGCCCTGCAAGGCGCAGACCGGGGAGGAGGGCCGGGTCTGGGTGGAAACCCGGGCAACGGACCACCCCCCGCAGGCAATGCAGGAGGTGGTAACGCGGGAAATAATCAAGGTGGTGCAGGGGGTTTTCAGAGTAACCCAAAGCAGCTAGGACAGTATCATGTTCACACCACTAGAACCACCAAGAGGGAAAGGAACATACTTAAAAGAGTTGCAAATTTGGTTTCTTCGGGTGTTCCAAGATACCTGAGATGGTCAGATCAGGAAGTAATATGGAGTAGAAGAGACCACCCGGAAGCGATAGAACACCCGATTTTACTAGCTTTGGTCGTAGCGCCGCATGTCAATGGCTACGAGTTAAAGAAGGTTCTAATGGATGGTGGGAGCAGTATCAATATCCTATATTGGGAGACCTTTCTGTGTATGGGGCTCAAAGAGTCTCAGCTACAGAAAAGCTCCACAGTTTTTCATGGAATTGTACCAGGACATTCAGCCTGCCCTGAGGGAAAGATATCATTGGAGGTTGCTTTCGGAGAATCCAAGGATAATTACAGAGTAGAGTGGCTCACATTCGAGGTGGTGAAGTTGCATAGTCCTTATCACGCACTGTTTGGAAGGCCGGCTTACGCCAAGTTCATGGCAAGGCCGTGTTACGTCTACCTATAGTTGAAAATTCCGGGTCCTAAACGGACCATCACTATTCATGGAAACAGAGTTGTGGCAGCAGAGTGCGACGAGGGAGATGCGGCACTTGCAGAACAAGCTCGTGCAAAGGAAGAGCTCAGGTATTACAGGTCTCAGGTAGACCCGGAAGATCGAACCTCTTTGAAAAAACCAAATATTGATGATGAGAGAGATAAGTTTAGAGCAGCCCAAGACACAAAGATGGTGGATTTCATTGAGGGCGACTCTTCCAAGCAGTTCGCCATAGGGTCCAACCTGGATAACAAGGATGAAAGTGCGCTCATTGAGTTTATCCGTGAGAATCAGGATGTTTTTGCTTGGACGCCTAGTGACTTGCCGGGTATGCCGACTGAACTTGCTGAGCACACCTTACACGTTGACCCCAAGTCCCGGCCAGTGAAACAGGGATTGAGGAAAATGAATGAAGAAAGAAGAAAGGCCATAGGAGCAGAGGTAGCTCGGCTCTTAGCAGCCGGCTTTATCATGGAGGTTTTCCACCCCCAGTGGTTGGCAAACCCGATTTTAGTGCTGAAAAAGAATAATGAATGGAGAATGTGCATAGATTACACGAGTCTCAACAATCATTGTCCAAAGGATCCGTTCGCCCTTCCAAGGATATACCAGATCATAGATGCAGTGGCGGGAAGTGACTTGTTATGCTTTCTGGATGCCTATTCCGGGTATCATCAGATAAAGCTCAAAGAGGAGGATTGGGAGAAGACGTCGTTCATAACCCCCTTTGGAGCTTTTTGTTACAAAACCATGAACTTTGGGTTGAAAAATGCTGGTGCAACATACCAACGATGCATTCAGAAGTGCTTCGAGGATCAGATTGGGCGCAATGTCCATGCTTATGTCGATGACGTAGTGATCAAAACAAGGAACGCAGAAACATTCATTGATGACCTAAAAGAGACCTTCAAAAACCTGAGGAGATACAAAATGAAGCTTAACCCAACAAAGTGTTTGTTCGGAGTTCCTGCGGGGAAACTACTCGGTTTCATCGTTTCTGAGCGAGGGATTGAGGCTAACCCAGAAAAGATCAAAGCTATTCAGAGCCTGAAAAAGCTAGAGGAATTGAAACATGTTCAGAAACTTACAGGATGCGTAGCGGCGCTGAGCCGGTTCATATCTCGGCTCGGAGAAAAAGCAATACCCTTATACCGACTCTTGAAGAAAACAGACAAGTTCGTATGGGATCAAGAGGCGGATGAGGCGTTTGAAGCTCTGAAGAAGCAGTTATCTGAAGCACCGGTTTTGGCAGCGCCGGGTCCCAAAGAGCCCATGTTGCTGTATGTTGCGGCCGAGCCTCGAGCTGTTAGTGCAGTGGTCGTGGTCGAGCGCAAAGAGGATGGAAAGGATTACCCGGTGCAACGGCCGGTTTATTATGTGAGCGAGGTCTTATCACAAGCAAAGTAGCGGTATCCGCATTGGCAGAAACTAGTTTTTGGGGTATTCATGGCCAGTCGGAAATTGAAGCCATATTTTCAAGAACACCCTATAACGGTGGTAAGCTCTATACCCATGGCAGATATCATAAGAAATTCAGATGCGATAGGTAGGGTAGCAAAGTGGGCCATCGAGATGGGCGATTATCATATCAATTATGAGCCCCGGTCTGCGATCAAGTCTCACGCGCTGGTTGATTTTGTTAATGATTGGACTCAGACAAGCGTACCCTTGTTAGTGCCAAGTTCAGAATTTGGGGCTATGCATTTCGATGGCTCCAAACAGTATGAAGGATCAGGAGCTGGGGTTGTGCTCACATCTCCAAAAGGAGATAAGTTGCGCTATGGTTTGCAAATTTATTTTGATTGCTCTGACAATGAAGCCGAGTATGAGGCCTTGTTGCATGGATTGCGCGTAGCAAAGGAGATGAGCATTAAGCACATAAGGTGCTACGGAGACTCGGATCTTATGGTACAGCAGGTCTCAGGAACGTGGGACAGGAAGGATGCAACAATGGCAGCATACCGTAGAGAGGTTGACAAAGTAGCCGGGTCTTTCTCAGGCTATCAGGTGGAGCACATTGACCGGCGTAAGAACAAGGCTGCGGAAGCACTGTCGAGACTCGGCTCTCGACGAGAGCCGGTTCCGCCTAATGTTTTCTTGGATGAATTGTGGAAGCCTTTCGTTAAAACCGAGTCAGAAGAAGAAATAGCCAACCGAGACCCAGACTCGGAATTTGTGGCCGCAGTGCACGCTATTCCAGAGTGGACTGAGCCGTTCCTGGAGTTTCTGTTATGGGGCGAGTTACCACAGCAGGAGGTCGTAGCCCGGCAAATCCAGATACGGGCAAAAGGTTACTCTATCATTGTTGGTGAGCTTTACAAGAGAAGTGCTACAGGTGTCTTTTTACGCTACATAGCTCCATAAGAAGGCCGACAAATATTGAAGGAAATTCATGAAGGTGATTGTGGGCACCATGCCTCCACAAGATCCCTTGTGTCCAAGGCGTATCGGCACGGTTTCTTTTGGCTTACGGCTTTAGCAGATGCAGAACGCTTGGTGGAAAGGTGTGATGGATGTCAGAGGTATGCTCGGCAAACCCATGTGCCGGCTATGGAGCTGCAGACGATTCCATTGACTTGGCCGTTCGTTGTTTGGGGTATGGATATGGTAGGCTCTTTCCACATGTATCCATGCAAAAAGACTCATTTACTGGTGGCCGTCGATAAGTTCACAAAGTGGGTTGAGGTCATGCCAGTTACGAACTGTGAAGTGGCCACAACTGTGAAATTCTTGAAGAAGATCATATATCGGTTTGGATACCACCACAACATAATCACAGACAATGGAACCAACATGTCCTTAGGAGAGATGGAGAAGTTCTGTGGAAACAATGGCATTCGACTTGATGTAGCCTCGGTGGCCCATCCAGAAGCCAATGGTCAGGTGGAGAGAGCAAACCAAGAGCTACTTCATGGATTGAAGCCACGATTACGAGTCCCGTGTCTCCGAACTGCTGGAGCATGGGTTGAGGAGTTACCCTCTGTGGTTTGGGGAATCAATACTACAGCTAACAGGTCTACTCAAATGACCTCGTTTTTTATGGTTTATGGTGCAGAGGCGGTCCTCCCAAGTGATATTATCCATGACTCTCCACTAGTGTCGGCCTATGTTGAGGTGGAAAACGAGAAGACCCGGCAGGACGCTGTGGACATGTTAGAAGAGCACATGGAGCAAGCATTGGAACGGTCCACAATTTATCAGCAAGACTTACGGCGATATCATAGCCGCCGGGTCAAGACGCGTGTTTTTCAGGAAGGAGACCTGGTGCTGCGTTTGGTGCAATCCAAAGAGGGAAAACACAAGTTATCTCCCCCATGGGAGGGTCCGTTCATTATAAGCCGGAATCTGCACAACGGGTCCTATTACTTGGTAGATGCAAGGAAAGAGTCGGACCATGTGAATGACACTGCTCATTCCACCTTCTCCATGCAAGAGCGTGAACGACCATGGAACGTGGCTCAGCTGCGTCCTTACTATACTTAGCATAGACTCGGTTTACAAATTGTACTACACGATGTAACAGGCAGCAGGTTTCAAACGTGCTCTTTTCCTACCCAAGGTACCTACGGGGACTGAAAGGTTTTTAATGAGGCGGCCTGCTGACCTAACCTTTTCATAGCAATAAAAAAATGGTTGAATCATGATAGTTATTATGTTCCTTAAATTTTGTTAGTTTCTTGCATATTTTTCTATAATTGATTAAATTTTGTATCTATTAGTGTGTTGTTTTAGTCAAATATGTTTCCTGATAATAAGGCGTATGATTTAGTGGGTCTAAATTTGTGCATCTTTTCCTTTTTAGTAGTCAAATTATCTGTAAGCCGGTAGAGCAAAAAGCCTACTGTTGCATAGTGCATATATCTAGGTCTTGGGGGCTGATTGCTTGAATAGCACAGTTGCACACTCAGACCCGGCCACGATGCCAATCGGTTATGAGGACTGATTACTTGCAATAAGTACAGTTACAATCTCGTAACCCGGACAATAGAGCCGAATTTTTTCTTGACCTCTTTTGTTTAAGCTTGATGTGACTCGCAACAAAATGGCGTGTTTGCTAACCTATAAATCCAATCAGTCATGATGCCCATTGGGACTTGCCTGACCCTGTTTTTATTAGAGCTATAGCAACATTGAAAATCCATGCGAAAACCGGCTTATAACCAGAAGGGTCAAAAGGGTCATCTAAACCATAAGTTGTGCAGAGCAAAGGCAACAGCCGGAAGCTCATTACGTATTGTGCATAACTTCAAAATGTATAAGTGTATAACAGTATAGTTTGGGACCTAGGGACTTGAGAAACAAAAATTTCTCAGACCAAGAATCCTCAGACACAGAATCCGGGTCTTGGGGACTTGTGAGAAATTCTTCACAATCCTAAGACCAAGACTCGGCATCTTTCTCACAATGCATATAACAAGTAAAGTTGTGTCGAAATGGGTTTGTAAAGCGCATATCAAAGCGACAACCAGAAGGGTCATCGAAACCACAGAAGTTTAACACATTACAAACCTTAGGAATAATATCAAAAGTGCACAGATGCACTATCAAGATAGCAGTGTGTAAAAGGCATATTACAATGCCTATTGGCCGAATGATTGTTTGCTGATAAATAGGAGTACATTACTCGGTTCACTAGTAGGGAAAAGGCTACCGCAGGCGCACCAAATTAGGCTACCACAGGCGAATTTCAGTTCGCCTGGGACCACATCGCCAGCGGTAATGGCTTACCCCAGGCGAATACCACAATGCGCCTGTGGTAAGTTCGCATACCCCAGGCGAATACACCTTGTGCGCCTGGGGTAAAACTCTTACCTGTGGCGAACAAGCGATGTGCGCCTGGGGTACAGATGCGTCTGGGGTACTGTGTACTGTTCGCCTGGGGTATGGTTTTGCTGTATCAAAAAATAAAAGAAAAACCAAAATAACAGAATTACAGGAAAATGACAGAATAAGTATCAAGCTGACAGAATAACAGCAAAATGACACAATTAAGTTTTATAACATAAATATTTTCGATCATCAACACATAGTCTCGATCATCACCACATAGTTTAACAAAATTACATAGTCTCGAAAAGAACCATGCTACTAATAAATCCAGGAGTTAGCTAGTGAGATGGAAATAATTATTTGTTCTAATTTAAATAAACTCGTCATCTATCGATCTAGCGGGCTGATGTAGTGGATGACCATCATCATGTCCAAGTTGGGGACGTCACTATTCCTCATGGTGATCAGAATAGCTCGTCCAGCCGCCATACCAACTCTTGCGGAATGGAACTGCCTCCATACTTGAGAGTTGAGGATGACCCGACCATCAGCATTATCCCTGGTGATCGGAACTGCGGTGACATGTCCGGATTCTCCACGGCGTACTCCAATGGTACCGGGCTCCATGCCAGCACTGTCCGCTACCACCATGGGTATTTTATAGAACACAATTCCAAGATAGAATAAAAGCACAAAGTCACATACCGGCCACATTATAACATAAGCAACTACAGGAATAAGAAAGTGTTAAGAAACATACCATGACATGTCCATTGGAGATGTTAGTATTGGTGATGTGATGCACGAAAGGAAAACCGATGTAGCTATCTATCTCGGCAAGTTTCTGAAGGACACGGTCCTTCTCAATCTCGCTAAGATTCGCTCTTTGAGCAACCACCACATGTTTCCATGGGTCCTCCTCGTCCATATCATCCTCAGTGTCCATATCATCCTCATTGTTCCCAATATCCTCCTCACTCCCGCCATTCTCGCTCGCAATCCCGCCCATATACACAATTTTGATACGAGGTTGCGGTCCTTCCATTGAGAAGTGAATGTAATCACTTCCGCTTAAATTGTACGTGGCGATGATAGCCTGCAACTGTTCCCCGCAGAAGTATGTCTTCGTTCTTTCTTTTTTCACTCGAAGAATATAGGTGGTCCCGTGAACATTGAAGTCCACATTATTGCCAACTAACTGGTTGAACTCTTGGCGAATATTGCATGGAAGAATCTAAAAAAGAAATATAAAGAATAAACACAAGTCTCAAGCTAGATAGTAAAACGAAAGAACAAGTTAACATAAAAAGAATTGTTAATTACCAACGAATCAACGTCACCGTCGTGGAGCTGAAGCATAAAAGAAGTCCCACTGAATCGTCCTTCGGCACATCGGGACCGACATACGCCGCAAGCCATGTTCTATTAAATTAAGAAAGTACACATAGAGGTTAGAGGAGCATAGCTATCACAAAACAAAGACAAATGGCAGCACCTACCTCTAGTAGTATAATAAGGCAATTGACAGCAGTACAAACGAAATGGAACCTGTCGGAGAGTTTAGGTGATACTTCACAATTCACAGTACTCTAGTAGTATAATAAGGCAATTGACAGCAGTACACACGAAATGTTGTTATTGTGCGTGTTTTTACTCCTATTTAATCTCACAATTCACATTCCTTTTTACTAGTGAAACCTGTCAATTCACATTCACAATTCTTAGCCTTTCGGCTTGCCCACCTGTGTGTGGTGCTGTGTTTTGTTCTACGGCTTTTGCCGTTTGTAAGGAACCTGCTAAAAGTTTGCTGTTCGTGATTTCAATGAAATCGGGGGGCAGCCCCTTTTAGTCTAAAAAAATGCACTACAAAGATCCGCTAAGAGCACTGAATCCTGGAGATATAATGCACATTCCTCTGGATCGATCCACGACGACGGGAGCACCGCGGCCACCAGAAGCAGGCGCACATCCTCCACAACGACGACGGGAGGGCCGGAGTGGGCTGGGATGGAGGGGGGATGGGAGGGAGAGGGGCTGACCTGGATCAACGACGACGACGACGACGGAGTGGGCGACGACGGAGTGGGCGACGACGGAGTGGGCGACGACCTGCTCTGCTCCTCTCGACACTGGCGACGGCGGCGGCGTGTGGGTTCGTGTGGGTGCGGGTGCGGGTGAGATCTGGTCACTTAGAATACTAAAGCATTGAGCTAAGCACATTGGCACCGGTTTCTAATACAAACCGGTTCGAAAAGGATCTGTCCACTGGGCCCCACACCCTGCCGCAAATGGCCTCATGGCCTTTAGGACCGGTTTGTGGTACCAACCGGTTCGAAAAGGATCTGTCCACTGGGCCCCACACCCTGCCGCAAATGGCCTCATGGCCTTTAGGACCGGTTTGTGGTACCAACCGGTTCTAAAGGATCTGTCCCCTGGGCCCCCTACCTACCCGCAGCAAATGGCCGCAGGCCTTTAGGACCGGTTTGTGATACAAACCGGTCCTAAAGGCCTGCGACACCGCAGGCGCGTTACCTAGATAATGCGCCTGCGCTAAATTTCGTAGGATTTTGGTTTGCGCGGTCCCACATGGCATTACCCCAGGCGCATGTCCTGTCAAAAGCGCCTGTGATAAAGATTACCCCAGGCGCATTTTCTCGATGATGCGCCTGTGCTAAGATTTTCTAAATTACACAGCCCCGCGGCCTGGGACACATCGAGCAATACGAATGCTATTATATGTGGCTCCCCCACGTTGGTTTTCACTTAAAAAATACATACATATGAAAGTTAACATGTGCAAAAAAAAATTAATGTCGCATCGAGCGTAAATAGATTGGTTTAGCGAGATACCGCAAGTGTTTCTCTCTAAAAACACATTGTACATATAGCTATTAGCATGTTATATCGCGAGTATTTCCCTCTCTCAACCTTTCGTCACAATATTAGTCTTGCCTTTCTTGGTCGATGTTGAATACGTGACCGCCATATTGTGACTTCTTCTTGTGAATGGAAGACCTGCCCTAGGTAGTGTGGTCCTGCTTCTTCTTGTGGTGTATGGTGCATCGTCTTCACCGGGTTCTTCCATCATCGGGTCTCCGACTAAGCCTGTCGAAGTCCTTCTCATCGGCGACTCCATCCATTCCGACGAGGGCCCTTTTTTCCTCTCCTTACGACAACACGACTAGGCTTTGCCGGGTCGGTTATGAAGAAGCATTGCTCCACGTGCTTAGCCAATACCCAGGGCTCATTTTGCGCGGTGGGGTTCTTGGACTTGGGTTTGTTGGCTTCAGACATCGACATAGTGGTGAAATATTCGTCTTCTTTCGTGAAGTTTGTAGCCCATCTGACATGGAACATCGGCAGCTTTACCCCAACGTAGTCAAGCTCCCAGATTTCCTCGATCTTTCCGTAGTATCTTCTAACCTCTTCGCCCGTGTAAGATTCCATCGTTATAGACGAGTTTTGATAGTCGCTACTTTTGTCTCTTTCCTCCGTGTAGAATGTGTACCCATTGATGTCGTATGCTTGATAAGTCATCAGATTGGGCGCGGGGCCATATGACAAGGCCAATACAATTTTATCTTTCTCACATGTCATTGGCGGGGGATCGGCATCAATCTGCTTCTTGAACCATGTCGCGAAAGAGGAGTTGTGTGCTCTAAATATCTCATCTTCCGTCATCGGCCTGCGAGCACTGTTTTTTATCGCGGTTTTGTGCTCTTCTATCCAAGGGTCGACATCGCCGATGTGTTGTAACACTACTAGGTGGGCCCTTTCAAAGTCGGCTCTCCGACCAGAGGAGTCCGCGTCCATTACCCTTTTGCCAGTGTTGTGGCCTACCCCCATGAACCTGTCAAGGTGCTTGTTCGCGGGCAAACCAACAGCTGGCTTCTCATCGCCTAGGAAATTCTTGCAGAAAGAGATGCATTCTTCGGTGAGAAATACCTGGACAATGCTTCCATCCGGGTGTGCCCTATTACGAACGAATGATTTGATGATCCCGTTCATTCTTTCTAACGCCATCATGTTGTGCAAGAATGCCGGCCCAAGATTGGTGATATCGTCCATGATATGGACCAAGAGATGTACCATAATATCAAAGAAGGCAGGTGGGAAATACATCTCAAGCTCGCATAGGATGGTGACGATCTCTTCCTGCAGCCTTCCGAGTTTCTTCACGCTTATCGACTTCCGAGTGATGACATCGAAAAAGTTACAAAGGCCAGTGAGCGTTTGACGGACGTGCGGTTCCATTATCCCTCTGATTGCAACCGGAAGTATCTGCGTCATCATCACGTGACAGTCATGAGACTTCATCCCGCTGAAGATTTATTTCTCCGCGTCTAGGTATCTGCTTATCAGCCCCGCGTAACCTAAGGGAAATTTCACTCCGAGGAGGCATGTGAATATTTGCGCGAGCTCGTCGGGGCTTAGAGTGAAGCAAGAGGGTTTCAGGCGGTGAGTTTGGTGTTTCTTAGCCGTTTTCCGCTTGCGGTCGTCCATCTCCTCCACCCCATCCTCGTCCTCCTCCGTCTGTTCACGAGTAGAAGGCGGTAAGTGAAGCTCGCTCCTGATATTCAGGGCCATCAGGTCGTATCTTGATTTTGGCCCGTCTTTGGTCCTATCTGGCATGTTGAACAGGGTGCCAAGCAAGCTCTCACACACATTCTTCGTGATATGCATGACATCAAGGCAGTGAGGCACTCCGAGGATTGGCCAGTACCGCAAGTCCCAAAACACGGACCTCCTTTTCCATACCCCCAAGAGCGGTCCTTCTGGCGGAGGACACTTTTTCTCTCCTCGCTTCCACTTTTGTACCTTTCCCGACGGAGGACACGTTTTCCAATTCTTCAATAGAGTATCGATCTCTTCTCCTCTTCTCTTGCGTGGAGGTAGATCGAGCTCATCTTTACCGTTGAACAGGTCTCCGCGCTTTCTCCACGGGTCGTTCAGTGGTAGCCACATTCGATGCCTCATGTATACGGTTTTAGAAGATCCGGGATCCTTGTGTAGCTGTAGAAACGGGGTAAATTCCATGCACCTGACACAAGCCTTGTGTCCATGGCACACCTGACACGCAATATATCCGTATCCGAGATAGTCCTGCACCGTCGTGATCAGTGCGGCTCTCATACGAAAAGTTTCTTCTTTGAAGGCGTCCCATGTTTCCACCCCTTCCTCCCACAACGTGTCTAGCTCCTCCTTCAATAACTCGAGATACAGGTTGATATCGCTCCCTGGCTGGGTCGGCCCTTGAATCAGCATACTCATGTGTATGTACTTCCTCTTCAGACACAACCACGGGGGGACGTTGTACATCCATACAAACACGGGCCAGGTGCTATGTTTGCTGCTCTGATTGCCAAACGGATTGAGACCGTCGGTGCTCGCACCAAGCCTGATGTTCCTTGGGTCGTTCCCGAATTCCTCATCGAATGCGTCTAACGCTTTCCACTGACGTGCATCCGAAGGGTGTGTTAGCACTGGTTTTTCAACACGTTCTGGATTGCTCAGCACCGCCTTCTTTCTGTCCTCGTGCCAGCGCATGAGCTTTGCTTCCTTGGGGTCCACGAAGTACCGCTGCAGACGGGGAATGAGTGGAAAGTACCACACAACTTTCCTAGGAGCTTTCTTCGTCCCCCTCTTGTAACGATCAACACCGCACACCGGACATTTGATCTGGTCCGCGTGCTCGTTACGGTAAATTATGCAGTCACGGACGCAAGCGTGGTATTTTGTGTGCGGTAAATCGAGGGGGCACACGATTTTCTTGGCCTCCTGTAGACTACTAGCACATGTGTTCCCTTCAGGTAAGTGCGTCTTCAGGTATCGCAGAAGATCGTCCATGCTTGTGTCGGTCATCCGTGTTTTGCCTTCATCTCAAGAAGATCCAGAGCTACTCTCAAGCGTGACTCCTCCGCCCCGCGACTTGCGTCATACAACGGAGTTGCAGAGTCTATCTCTAGTTGCGTGATCTTAGATTTACGTCTGGCGTCGGTCGACGTGTTCTTGAGAAGAAGATCTTGAACATGAGGGTCCCGCACGACTGAAGTTAGCGGAGTGTTCATGTCCTCGTCTGCATGTTGCTGATCACCATGACTCCCTTCTTCTTCATTATAGTCGTCTTCGTGGACAGCCGCCTCTTCGTCCTCTCCATTGCCATGTTCAGACTCCTCCTGATCATCTTCACATGTCGCCGCCCAATTGGTCTCGACGTTATCATCGTATTCATCGTCATCCATCCACTTAGTGTGGCCCTCCATGAAACTATACCTGAGCAGGTGCTTCTCCACATTACCAGAATCTGGTTTGAACAAAGACCCCAGCTTGCATTTCCGACACGGACACTCTATCTCGGTGCGGTTGTTTTGATGCATCTCGGCCGTCGCGCGTCGCACGTACCTATGCACCACGCTTGTCCTCATCGCAATGACCATTGCTACAAAATGCAAGAGAGATAGGTTTCATTAACTAGATCCGGTTTTCACGGAAAAATTCGACATGACCTTCCTACAAAAGGTGTAACGCGGAGCGCCAGAAATTTGCCGAAAAGGAAATGAATCAACATTTCGGCAAAACATTGGCAACTCATCCTCATGGCAACACAATAAAATGAAAAAGAGAACGAATTCTCATCCACCGACCAATCCCACGCACCTATTAAGATGACACACAATGCAAAATATATAGACGCGATGACGACGTCGAAGATCACCGAAGAGACGACCGATAAGAGAGTGATAGATCTAGAAGTAGCTAGTGGTGCATTTGTGGTGAGATCTAGTGTCCGGTTAGTAGATCTAGTGGAGAGATTTCGAAGAGGGAAAGTGGGGTAGCATACTAGCTAAAATATAACAAACATGATTGGTTAAATTAGCTAAAAATGGTGGAGGGGTGTGGGGGATTGAGCTAGGAGCACTAATGGCTCGAGTTTGGACTAGTGAGTGAGTGAGTGGGGTGGATAGGGGTGGTGGTGGGTGGCTGGCCGCACTTATATTGGGGACAAATATTACCCCAGGCGAATATGGTATTAGATGCGCCTGCGCTAAGTGGTGCTACCCCAGGCTATTCTTTATCCCAGGCGAACAACGAACCTGTGCGCCTGCGCTAAAGGGAGCTACCCCAGTCCACTTTTTACCCCAGGCGCTTCGTTGCTTACTCGCCTGTGGTATCTGTTATACCGCAGGCGAACTGGGAATCTATTCGCCTGTGGTAAAGGAAGCGTGCCAGGGTCGGCCGTGGTTGGCCCTGCCACACTTTACCCCAGGCGCTTCCGGTTTCTGTTCGCCTGGGGTAACAGTCCTACCCCAGGCGCACCTGCTGGCGCTTCGCCTGCGCTAATTAACCCAGGCGCACAGGCTTTCTTGTTCGCCTGTGGTAGGATATACTGCTATAAGCAAATCTCTAGTAGTGCATAGCAGAACTAGAGAAGGCAATAGAAGCTGTTCGAAAAGGAACTTTTGTTCCCGATAGAGAGAACGACGAGCTGACGAGGGCACTCGGGAACCCCGAAAAGTGGGGACGAACACGAGGCTTTGGAGCCTCTACCCCGTGGAGCCAAGGGTTTGCAGCGGACATTGGCACTTACAGAAGCTGTGATAGAAGCAAGAAAAAGGCGATGGAACGGCTATCGACATTAGAACAAAAGGTGGATTTTCTCTTGAAGAAAGGGGGACACCCTCTACCTGACACTGAAGAGGAGGTAGAACATCGTCCTGCACCTGATCAGCTGCAAATAGAAGACGATCATGTAGCAGATGCCGTCCCATCTCAGCATAGAAGCAGCGTTGGTTCCACGCACATGCAGCTAGAAGACGGTCGTGCAGTCGAACCGTCGGCACCTCACTACCCCGTGGATGATATCACGGAGAAGACAAACTGTGAGATACATATGCCAATGGGGAACATATCCTTCAGGGTGGCGTCAGGCTATGCTTTACCGAATCAACCTGGAGCAACCTACCATGGTGGTCAGATTCCAGCATCCCATGCTCGTGTCGGGTTGTCAACAATTACGCCGGGATGCCATTCAATTGAGCTCCATATTCCTGGAGGTGAAGGCGAGAAGACACTGGGAGAAATGGAGCTTGGTATCATATTGTGGAATAAGAAACACATCGTGTTTCCTAACTCGGCGCCAAGGCCACCGACTCCTCCAGGTACAAATGCGCCATATATACCTCCATCAATTACTGAATGTTGCACCACATGTAAGCTTATTTTTAATAGTTTTTCACTTTCGTACAGAGAATGCACGACCTCCAAGTCCACCCCCCAACGAACCTCCAAGTCCACCCCACAACGAAGATTGGGAGCCCGAGGCCGAGGGTCCATCGCCCGTGCACTCCCGTGAGCCGACGGATGCGCCCACTACGGGTACGGCAAAGCGGAAGCTGAAGTTCAGAAGAAACGGGACTCCTCCCAAGAAGAGACCAAGGAAATCCAAGAAAGTCGAGACTCCGCCGAAGTTACCAGGCCTGATGACTCCAGAGGAACTAACCGATGTCGTGAAAGCCAAAACCAGCGCATGGTTCGCACAGTTTCCCCTGAAGCCCCCTCCAGACACCTGGAAGGAAACTCTGAAGGACATCCCAAAGTGGAAAATTGAGCGTACCATCGACAACTTATATTATCCTGCACCGCCGCCACCGCCGCCCCTTTCAGACTATGAACGGTACATTGAGAAGACGCACACCGCACAGATGAAGCAGACGGAGGAGATGAAGCAGGCGGAGCAGACGAAATGCGGGAAACAAGTTCCCCAGCTCGGACAACAAGAAGCACGGTCAATTGCCCCGCTCAAGGTCTTATCTGACCAGGCTTCAGTGTCCGGTCCACGCATGGGCGACGTGGGTTACGCTATTGCTGATGTGGTATATACATACAAGCCCGGGCACCCTCTGGTCAAAAATCCTACTGATCTAACAACCCAACTACGGAGTTTACATGATTGGTACTTGGAAGCCGCAAGGCAGGAGAGAGACTGTATCATGGCTCAAGTTCAGGATCAACACTACTTCGGAGATTACGGTGTCGAGCTTGGGTTCGATGATTTCTTCCAGATGTACAATCAACGTGCCCTCGACAAGTCTATCCTCAGCTGCTACTGTTTGTAAGTGATTTATTTGTGTAATTTAATTATTTAGTTAAGCTCGCGTTCGTTGCCCGTATAATTATCACTCACGACATTCTTTTTGTACGCTACTATGCAGAATGAAGATTCGTGAATGCAGGCTGGCAGGAATCTGGGACTTTGGGTTCATTGACCCGTATTCGTATCATCAAAACACAGTAGAAAGGTTCAACAAGGATACACCGGATGATTTGCTAAGGTGTTTGAAGCCACAAAGTACCAAAAAAGAAATACTTTGGCCCTACGGATTCAAATGAGTGTTACTGTCTTGTAGACATTCCATTTTGCTTACCTGATGTTAAGTGTAATTGATGAGTATGCATGACTGCGTGTGTACACGTGCGCAGCGGCCACTTCATATTGTTCATCATTAGAATCGATAAAGGACAAGTTGAAGTCTGGGACTCGTTAACCTGGGGCGCTGACACATGGAAGACCGCGCGTCAGATGCTTCAAAAGTATATATATATATCGGCCTCTTTCGTTCATCGGCCTCTTTTTCGTTCATTTCCTGATATCAAGTAAGTAATAATTTACTCTTCTATTCATTTTTCTTTTGTCGCCCAGGGTTTGGCAAATGTTCATCAAGGAAGAACCCGGTACATGGGCAGACAATCTCCACTTTCAGATTAACAAAGTAAGTAGTACTACGTACCCTGATTTAAATACCATTACCATTCTCTTGATTATTATTAATTTGACTGAATTATGTTTCTCGTATATAGAAAGTCCCGCAACAACCACACGGAACTGATTATTGTGGATACTACGTTTGCGAGTTCATTCACAGGACGATCAATGAGAAATCCCGTACTAGGAGAAATCTAGAGGTACGTAACCGGATCTTCACAACTTTATTTATGTTGCCATTAATTATGTTTAGTTTTGTTCATAACTTAATTGTTTTCATCTACTTCTTTTCAAGATGGCACGAAGCGGGCGCAGCTCAAACCAATCGACCGTTGCAAGGCTATTGCAGAGGAATTGGCAGGATTTCTTCTCACGCAAGTCATAGCAGAAGACGGAGAATTTTTCCATCCTATGAACCAATAGCCAGCTCCCTTCTCTATGCAAGTATACAGCTATTGAAAACGAACTTCAGATTATGTAATTCTCGGTTGATTATTTCGTGTTACATGTATATATATATGTACTTTTATTTGGTGCATCAACATTTAACCGCAAACACGGAATCGGAAACACTTAACCGCAAACACGGAATCGGTGTTTCCGGATACGTATTTCCGATTACGTGTTTTCTGATTATGTAAACGGAAACACGTAAACGGAAACCCTGAAAATACGGAACACGCCCTAAACCCTAAACCCTAAACCCTAAATACGGAATCGGAAACCCTGAAAAGAAAAGGAAAAAAAAGAGAAAAAAAAAAGCTTTAGGACCGGTTGGTGTTACCAACCGGTTCTAAAGGTCCTCCGCCTGCGCGCGCTCTTCGGCGCCCACGTGGAGGCCTTTAGAACCGGTTGGTGACTGACCGGTTCTAAAGGGGGGGGCCTTTAGTCCCGGATACGTAGCACCGGTTTTGTATCCGAGTCCAAAGGCCCTTACAAACCGGTGCTACTGGCCTGTTCTCCACCAGTGGATGGAGATGGCGACGGCCGGCGCGCCGGCCACCGCAACAACGCCGTCGAAAGTAGAGATCTCATCAGGCCGGTTCTCATGATGGGCCACGGTCTACCTTCATGTGGGTACCCGTTTCCCATATCCACGACAGTAGCCCCCGATCTTTCGGGTGACTCGAAGAGTCGGGCGGAAGATCTTGATTTGTGGATGCCGAGTTGCGGATGAAGATTATTCTGACTTGAGGAAGTAGAGTTTGCCGAGTCTTGGATGTTGTTGTTGCCGGGTCACGAGCATCGAGGCCGCCGAGGTCGAGGCCGTTGAGTTGCATAGTGTCTCCCGGTTTGTCGACGTAGAGATAGCTGGGTTATCGACGTTGAGGCTGCCGGGTTATAGACGTAGAGGCTGCCGTGTTGTCGACGTAGATGCCGCCGGTTTATCGAAATTGCGGCTGTCGGTTCATCGTTTCTGAACGTTGACAATGCGGTTCATGGACGCAGACGATGCCGGCTCGTGTATGCTGATGACACCGGGTCATAGATGCCGGGTCATGTATGTGGACGTCGACGATGCCGGGTCATGGTTGTTGACGATGCCTGATCATCTGAGTCGAAGCTATAGCCCCCAAGCTCCGAGTTTATCACCTCGTGATGACTTGGTGCTTGCATAGAGTAGTACTTCCATTGTGTAGCCCCCAAGTTTCAGGTTGCATGCCTGCAGCAATTTGGAACTTCACTGATTTTTGCTTGTAAAGTTTAAATAGTATTATTGAGTCAACCCTGTACCTGAAATATAAACATGTGCATGTATTACACTGTTTCGCGATATATGAAACAAAATTAAACGAAAATTTTGGTGATTTCGTTAACTTGTGTTCAAGTTGCTAATCGTTCGATTTGACTAAGTAAGCTTTCGCGTCGACTTTTTTCATGCAATACAATATGTTCAGGGTCCACAAAGTCTTTTATATGCATCAGAGTCGATTGACAATATAATACGCACTACTTGGTCAGTTGCGGGTCACATGACTTAGTAAAGAGCGAACGTCAAATTTTTCGCCAATAGGGCAGGATACCCATGTTTGGACTGTGCATCGTGACGACTAGTCCTCTTTGGCAATCTTACGACTCAAATAATATTGAGAAAATACGACACCGAGGATCACTCGAAGATGCCGGCTTAAATTAATTCATAAACAAAATATAAAAACTTATAAACGCAAAAGATGACTTAGCAGTTTTGTTGACGCGGCATAAACCAGCGGGACGTCGAGGTTTGCCGCGGCAAGATCGGAGATGGTCCAATAAAAATCGCAAGTCCGTAACCCGGCTTTTGGCTCGAGCCGGTAGTGAAGCCGGAATTTTGAAAATGTTGCAACCGAAAACCGCTGAACCGGAAGTGAAGTTGTGCGATCCGGCTTGGCCAGTGTCGGAGGAGATCACGATGCTAGTGAAGCCAATCGCGATGGAAGCCATAAATTTGTCCATGATGGATGTCAAAGTTGTCGGTGAAGCCGGCCACGGTAGAGGCGAGGTCGTAGATGGCGATCTAGGTGTTGCAAGTTGGTAACCCGACTGACGGCTCAAGGCCGTAGCGGGAGCCGGAATTTTGATAATGTAACAGCCTGAGTGGCGCGATCTGGTTTGGCCGGAGTCGGAGATGATCTCACGAGTTATTTGTAACCCAATAGCCGGGTCCTCCTTGTTGTGTGATCTATCCAACGGATTCGCTTGTACTCCCTCCGTCCCATTTTAATCCAAATAGGTTTTATGTGGAACGCATTTTTCCATTACTTGCATGCTCCTGTAAGAGACTGATTCTCCATAGCTAGAGTGGACTGGACCGGACTCTTTTCTCTCGAGAGGATAAGCGCCAGCTACAGTAGTTTTGAGAGTCGGCCGCCCGCGGCGATCTTCGGCCTCCCCGGCCTCCGGCGTCTCTGCTGGTGGTTGCGATGATGGTTTTGGGTGCTGGCCCACTGCGCTTTCTAGTTTTAGGTTTGCTTTTTTGCTTGTATGCAGCGTCGGCGTTATGCCGTCAGGGTTACGATCGCCGGAGATCCTGAGCTTCTCCTGGCGTTGGGCGGAGGTGGTGGGGTGGTGCGTTGAGCTCCAGAGGTCGGAGGCGACGACGAACACCGCTTCCTCAGCAACCCTACAAATAAAGCTCATTCGTGGAGCTTCCAAGTTTTAGAGGGCGGCGATGGCTTCTTCTCTTCGCGGGTGCTCGTGGTGAGGCACAGCAGGGAGATGGAGCTCCGGTGGCTTTGGGCTTCGAAGTGCGACGGCGGAGGCGTGCGCGCGCTTCAGTGCACGCGATGGAAGCTTCGATTCGTGGAGGAGTTCTTCAACGCAGCTCACAGGACGCGAGCGTTATCACCGGCGAGCGACCCCACTCCTCGCTGGGATTGTTGTCCCAGCTTTTCGCCCTCGGAGTGAGGATCTGGTGCGACCTCAACCTAGATTTCATCTTCGGCGACACCCCAAGTGGCTTGTTCCCCGGCGGCGGCGTCGTTGCCAGAGCTTGTTGGTGTGGGAGTTGCAGCGGCGGCTGGACCCGGGGGCTTGATTGTTTTCCCCTCAACCTTTTTAGGGTTCAGCTAGTAAAATGTGAGGACCTCGTTGTAATTACCCCTTTGTGGGGACCTCCTTGTAGTTGCCCACTGTTGAATGGATAAGCTTGCTGGTCCCTCGGGACCTCTTTAATGTTCAAAAAAAAAGATTCTCCATATCTAGCACCTCACATGAGTACTACTAGTACTCGGTTTGCCCCTTTTTTTTTTGGAACTGCTGCACATATCGGCCATCGGGGTAGGCAAAATCTGACTAGACGTGTGCATGCCGGGACTTGCTTTCTTGCGGTACTGCTTGGACTCTGCGATGCAATGTTGGTCAGGCGGCCAAGTTAGAACTCAGACTCGGACACCAAGCTGGCGACGCCCGATCTCAGCTTTGAACGCCTGCTGCTATGGAGCCATATTTGAATTCAATGGGGGAGAAGATTTCCTTTCTTTTTCTGCCCAGCTCGTAGTAACCGCGGCCTGCTGGATGTCTTTGATGCATCTATCAATGCGCATAGGCAACAATCTGTCGTCGAAATTCCCGGATTTGATGAAGCCGTGATCCATGAGCCGGCGAGCTAGCTTTCCCAGGTAATTTGGCAGACAACTCGGCAAGTCGTGGTTTCAGATCATGGTGCCGTCCAGTAAATTAGATCGGCTGCACGATGACAGTGCTGAAGACAATCCTCGCGCCGTGTCGAAGAAGGCAACGAAGCCGGCCGATGATGAACCGACTGAAGAAAGTGAAAAAGAGGATAAAAACACCAAGACCCAGGAGAAAAATAATCCGGAAGCCGTTGGAGGTGTTATTTTATCCAGTCCAGATCCCGCGCAGCGGAAGGGCAAGGAATTTTCCTGTTTTATGAAACCTTGCTCGTTTTTGCAGAAATTTTCTTTCTTGGCATTCATAGCCATTTCAGTTTATCTTTGCTCTCTGTCACATCCGGCTTATCGCATGAGTTATTCTAGTGCTTTCAACTCTGGAGAGTTCAGGGTCATGATAACTCCGTTTTGCCGGGTTATAATATGATTGACTGTTCCAGGTTATACATCTAGGTCACAAAAGCTTTTCAGTTTATCTTTGCTATCTGGCACAGCCGGTTTATCGCATGACTTATTCTAGTGCTTTCAACTCTGAAAAGTTCAGGGTCATGATAACTCCGTTTTGCCGGGTTATAATATGATTGTCTTTTCTAGGTTATACATCTAGGTCATAAAAATCGTGTGTAACCACTGACTGGCAGGCAAGTATAACCGAGATATGTGGCATATGCCAGGTTCTTGAGATATAAACTGTGCTCTAGCATCAGCCCCCAAGTAACCATATAATCAATCAGGTTCTAGGCATATGCCCTAGGCATTTTAAGGTTGCCGAACCGTAGGCATTTTGAGGTTACCGAACCGTAGGTATTATGAGGTTGCCGAACCTTAGAAATTTTACTAGGGTATCTATGTTTGGACTGTGCATCGTGGCAACTAGTCCTCTTTGATAACCTTACAAGTCAAATATATTTGAGACAAAAATCCCAAGATCAACAAGATCTTTAATTAATAAGTAAATCATGAAAGATAAAAAATGACTTAGCTGGTTTTATGCCTCCAACATTGATATCGCTGTGTAAGCCGGCAGAGCTTTAACATCAGCCCCGACGAGGTTGAAGATACTCCAGTAGGAGACGTAAGTGGATAACCCGGCAAATGGCTCGACCCAGCGGCAGAAGCCGGGATTTTGGAGATATTGCGAACGGAACCGCTGTTCCGGAGGTGAAGTAGTGCGAGCCAGCCTCGGCACTGTCGAAGAAGGTCATGATGCTGGTGAAGCCGGCCGTGATGGAAGCCGAACTTTTTTCCATGATGGATCTGGAAGTTGTCGGTGAAGCCGGCCGCGGTAGAGACGAGGTCAGCCAAGTCCTCCTGACCCGGCCTGCTTTATCATGGACTTGCCCACATACGCATCCTTTTGACATGCACATATAAGCTAGCCCCATTAACAAGATACGACATGCTCATTTCTTACGGGTTGTACACGAGGCTATCTATTGGATTTCTTCGTGGTCCCTTCTTCTGCCACAAGACCAGCGCCATTTTATGGAAGCTGGATGCAACCGGTTACTGGCTATAGTTCGGGCCATCCCCTTCTCCAACGGGTGGCAGCATGATCGAAGAATTGCTTCTTCGTAGTGGAGTTTTAGAGTGCATGTGTCATCGTTGATTCATCTTTCCATCCTGTTGGTCTTTTGGACTTCGGTTCATGTAAGGTTGGTGCTAGTGCGGGCGAGTGCGGGGGCGGTACCGCCCGGGGACGGGCGAGAGGGGGGCTGGAGGGAGGCGAGAGGGGAGCGGCGGGCGGTGGCAGTGTCGCCTGGCGGTAGCGCCCGCTACCGCCCGGCTACCGCCCGCGCTGGCGGGGCGAGAGGGGGGCGGGAGAGGGGCGGGAGGGGGGCGAGAGGAGCGCGGCGCGGTGGCAGGCGCGGGCGAGAGCGCGGGGCGAGAGGGGGGAGCGGGGGCGCGGTAACGGCTAGCTGACGTGGCGCCCCCTGATTGGTCCACGTCATCTAGCCGTTGGGGTTAGCCGTTGCTGGCTCAAAAAAAGCGAAAAAAAACCCAAATTTTCATCTCCACCCCTATAAATACCCCCCATATCCCTTCACTCACTCCACACCATTTCATCATCTTTCTCTCCCTCCTTCTCTCAAAACCATCTCCGCCATGTCGGGTTGGAATCCAGATATGACCTCGTATACGGATCTCTTGCAGTCCGACGGGTCACAACCTTTTCACATAGAAGATATCTCTCCCACACATCGTCGCTCCAATGCCAGTTCTTCACCGCTTCCCCGAGTGTTATACTCATCTAGCACACCACCTCCGGGGCCATATGGTCCATACGGTCCACCTCCGGGGCCATATGGTTCATACCCTGCTCCTCCGTATGCATACCCCCCACCACCTCCACATGCTCCAACTACAGGTAGCGGGAGTGGGACTCTACCTCAGTACCCACCACCTCCGTACGGTTCATACGCTCCACCTCCGTATACGTACGGTTCATACGCTCCACCTCCGAACCCCCCACCACCTCCTGAAGCGAGTGCTCCAAGCGACGGGTCCGATGCCGCGGAAACAATCGTACCAAAGCGTCCAAAGAGGCTCGAGTGGACAACGGCGGACGAGGAAAAACTGGTACTTTACTTACTCGTCACATATTTATTTCGGAGTTGGTTCTTGCTTGGATTTTTCACTAAAAAAATATCTATTTCGTGGTAGGTTCATGCTTGGGTTTTTCACTCCAAGGACTCTGTCTCCGGTAATAGCAAGACCGGCGAAAGTTTTTGGGGTCAGATAGCTGCAACCTTCAACTCTACCTCTGATCCTGCCCGCCGTCGGACCGGGAAGCAACTGAAGGATCATTGGAACGTCTACAACCGTGAGGTGTCCTTGTTCAATGCATACCACATCCAAGAATCAGCGGTACGTCAGAGTGGAGCAGACGATGCAATGGTCTTGAAGGCGGCACAGGCGAGGTACGCAAATGACACTAGAGTGACTCAGCCTTTCAAACGCTTCCACTGGTGGGAAGCTGTTCGCAATGAAGCGAAGTGGAAAGGACAACATGGTCCTGGTAGTGGGACTGATTCCAATTCCAAGAGAACCCGTCTGGGGGTTTCTGGTGAGTACAGCTCTAGCGAGGCGACGGAGGAGGAGCAGCGTCCAATGGGCCGCGATAGGGCCAAGGCCGCGGCACGTAAGGATAAGGGAAAGAGGAAGGGGAAGGAATCCTCATCAAACAGTGAGGTAGCAAGTGCAACCTTCGCGATGAAGAACATGTGGACTGGTTTAGTGAAGGCTAAGCTACTCAAGCAATGGAACAAAATGCAAGACCGATCAACCGCCGACATGAACGAAGCAGACAAGCGCAAACATGCGAAGGCCATCCAGATGGTGGAAAAAGAGCTAGGGCTGGAAGATTATGATGACGACGACGAGGAGGAGGAGGATTAGCATTCTTTTATTTATTATGTAATTTTTACAATTTATTATGCAATTTTATTAATTATTATGTAATCGGTAACAATTTTAGTTGAATAAAAAAATTTCGTTGCATTATTTTGAATGTTTTCATCCCAAAAATATATGTTGATGTGGAGTAGAGAGAAAAGCTGATGTGGCGGAGAGAGAAGTGAGAGTGGGGACTATAGCCCGTGCACTGGCACCGTGCCGTGAGAGTGGCGTGAGAGTGGGGTGATAGTGAGGGAAAAAGCTGACGTGGCGGGGCTATAGTCCGTGATAGCGGGTGATGCACTGGCACCAACCTAATACTTATATGTTTTATTATCTTTAATAAGAAGCCGTATGCATCTCTCCGATGGTTGGGACTCTCCCCTTTTCGAAAAAAATATAAGCTAGCCCCAAGCAGGCAGCTTAATCTTTAACTTTTTATTTGGTTCGTCACGTGAAGCAATGCATCTACATGAGAACGTGGCCTGCATCTTTGTCCTCTTATTTCTTTTAATTTCTCGTGACTTCCACAATGGCTCGCGTTGAGGTGCTTTTTTCCTCACGTGAGCTGATTTGACTTCATGCAGTCATCCGATATTTTTCATTGGCAACTGAATTGGACATGTTCCGTACGTATCCTTGGTGTTTTGGCAAAAATTGGCAAGCACCCAGAAGTAGTAGACTAGTAGTCAGACACGGCCAGCCAAATAGAAATCTAATTCGAAGTGCTCGTTGAATGTCACAAACTTGATCTCTTGGGACTTGATCCGGCAGGTGGGCTGTTGACCTTATCCTTCGCTTCGCTACAGGTTACGATCGATGCTAGTTGAAAAATAACCCGGATACAACTATCCAGTTGCCAAATCGTGATCCGACTTGAAGTCTTTCTTTTCTGTTTGGAAAATGCTTATCTTGGGGGACCTAAGACCCCTCAGCGCGTGCGAGCGAGCGAGCGCTGTTTTGACCGGCTCATTTAGCGTATATAGTCCCAATTAGCATCAAGTTAGTATTTTGGGCCCAGTTTTCGTGTCTGGGCATAGAAACCACGTGCAACGTTTATATTGCTAAGTGTTCTTCGTCATTTCGGACAATGTTGCGTACGTCTGTAAAATTTGTTACAATTTCGCATGTTTTTTGTTGAGAAACCACAAATGAGATGTTGCAATGTTTTCTGGATGATTTTCTAGAAAATGTTTATATGTTTATTAGAATCCATTTGGAATGACATATTTACGGGCTCCTTTGCATGTTGTAAACATGTAACTTTTTTGTTGCTATCGTTTTACCTTTCTGTTGAAATAGATGATGATTTTTGTTGCAACTGAAACAGTGACAAATTATTTTGTTGCTTACCTACTTTTTAATTGATGCAAATAATTTTTGTTGCAATAGGTTGTGATTTTTGTTGAACTGTTGTAACTTTTTTGTTGCATCGCAATAACATATTGTTTAACTATTATTTGTAACATTACTTATCTTTCGATTTTTTTTGGAATAATTTGTTGCAATATTTTTTTTGGTACACGAAACAATAAATTTTGTTGCGGTACGTGCGAATTTGTTGCAATGGCATTTTTGCTGTAATTATCAAGATGTTCGGGGGCAACACAATATACCCCTTTGTTTAATTGGGTCTGCAGTGGAGTGCGGGTTCTATATACAAAAAGTAGAGGGGCTAAAATGCAAAAACACAAAACGCTTTTTGTGGCCGTGCGACGATGATCCAACGGTCCGCGAGGGGACCTAAAGTTGGGCGCGCTAGGGCGACCTACGCCTAGCGTTCGGCTTTCTGTTTTCCTTTGACAAATTTGCTGGTACACGAACAAGTCGCTGCTGGGTATCTGTCTGCAGCCGGACGCTGCTGCTTGACCAGCGCGTACACGCCACTCTGACGAATCGCCATATTTTTTCCAAACAGGTTCCTTTCGAACTGGGTTCTTCCAACCAGGCACACGAGGCAGTGTCCGTCGAGACACCATGTCGCCTGGGTTAACGAAGCAGTACAAAAATTCGAGTCGTCTGACCTGTTGTCTGACCCGGTTGGACATCGAAGTTGCTGATGAAGTTTGGACCCATCGAAGTCTGAATACACGCGCACAGAGCCCCACGGTGGGCGCCAATGTCGATGTTGTAAATCAACGGTACCATCTGAAGATGATTAAGCGGGGATGGTGTACGCATGGAGATCGCGAGGTGGGTTAACACACGGAGAGACACGATTTATACAGCTTCAGCCCCCGGGAAACATCATCCGGTAAAAGGCCTACATGATGTTTGTGGCTAGGTCTTATTCCATATGCTCGTGAGGGAGCCGCCGTATGAACCGACTCTCCTCTAGTTGTGTCTTGGTGTGGAGATTATATCTCTGTCTTAGCTTGCCCTCTTGGGGCGCCTTGCCCCTCCTTATATAGGTGGAAGAGGCCGGCTTACATGTAGAGTTCTAGTAGGATACGAACTAGTCCGGGTTCTATTCCAAGTCAAATAACAGTTCGGGTGCTACTCAGACTCCTTGACCCGGCCTGCTGGGCCGGTTCTCATGATGGGCCATGGTCTACCTCCATGTGGGTACCCATTTCCCATATCCACGACATATTCCTTGTTGAATCACTGTATATGATGCTAACTATTTGTACCTTGTCATTGTGTGTGTGTGCAGATGTCGTCTGACAGTGATAGTGATGATGAAAATGATTATCAGATGAACATAAGGTTGGCTTGCTTTCGTGCAAAACAAATCTCCATTCTCTCTTCAAATGGGGCACATATTGCTGTGAAATTTAGTGGAAGTTTGTTGCTAAAGGCTGAGGCTAGAACATCTGTGTTGAGAGGATTTGGATGGTTGCAAGAGACCATTGATACACTGGGAGAGACCTACTCGATGTTGAGAATGAGTGCAAGGATATTGTTTGATCTTCATGACTTGTTGATCTACCGGTATGGCCTCACACACTCTCCCTTTGTTAGAAGTTATGAGTCACTTGCTATGTTTCTATGACCGTTGGGTGGTTGTGAGTCAAATAGGAGAACACAAAATCATTTCAAACATGCAGCCGATACCGTGCACCGCAAATTTCATGAGGTGCTACATTGTGTGGTTCGTATGTCATCTCACTACTTGAAGCCTAAGGACACAAATTTCCTCACCGTGCATCCTAGGATTAGGAATGATAGACGGGCCTACCCACATTTAAAAAACCTCATTGGTGCAATAGATGGGACTCACATTAGGGTAGTTATCCCACCTAACTAGTAAGTGAGATACATTGTGTTTGACACGAGAAATACAAAAAAACGAAAACGCTCCTTATAATAAAAGAGCGATGCGTGTGTATCTCTCATACGCCAGGGGAAATACAAGAAGGTAAACATGCGGGCGTGCCAGTGTACAAAGTACACAAAATAAAAGAGAGGAACATTGTATCATTAATCGTAATGACTAATACACAAAAATTCCACATGTGCGCTCCGTGGCCTGCTGGCGCGGCCAAGATGACTAGGCGATTGTGGCCTCCTGGTTCCCGGGGGCCTCGGAAAGCTCCCGGTTAATTACTCCCGCGGAAGGACCGCGGGACACCTCCGATTAAGCTGCTTGGTCGTCGTCTTCAGTCTTCGCTACACATTCTTCATGCATGGTGGTGGTGGTGTGTGTTGGCGCCGGCGAAGTCCGTGTACTAGCGTGTACACGTGCCGTAGATAGCATGGCCTTTGCTCCGGCCATGCCCGCCTCGCCGTCTTGCCTCGTCGGTCTCGAACGGCGCTGAATTGGTTGTAGTCGTGGTAGCATGCATGGTAATACTTGACGTGGACGTCGTGACGGCTTTGTAGCTCCGTCGAAAGTGCGAGGGGTACACCCCGCAGAAGTAAACGTGGTCTTAATTGGAGATGATGGAGAAAGACGGACAACATCACTTTGGGCGTGCATATCCGGAAGATGTTGTCGAGTGCGCCGCCCATGGTGGCAGCGGCTTGTGCGCGTAGGAGGGTATTGGACCCGCAACGCATGGAGAGAGAGGGTGAACGGGTACACGAGCGGCACGGCAGGAAGCCGCTGCCTCGTATATATATATGTTGATCTTCATGTCGTTGCATACTAGCACAAGCTAGACACATGCACTGCACCAGCTAGGTAACGTGGCTAGTCCATGCAAGCCCATGCACGTACAGCACTTTGGAGAACACCCATACGTGGTATGGACTTGCACTGTCGTGTGCATGACTGCATGCTCGTGCACATAGCAAGCGTCGGTTGTACGCCCCCATGTCCTATGCTGCATATGATGCATACCGCCGACGATGCAGAAGGCAACGATCGTGGACGACGGCGCAGCCGGCCGATGGAGACCGTGTGTTGGCGGGCGTACAGGATACGCCACAGCCGTGCATGTGTGGGGCCAGTGGCAGCGCAACCATGTGATGCGCATGACCATCTACGGCCACACCGGCGTATTAGCCTCAAAGATGAAGCTAGGAAAAACGAGATCGAACTGGTGATGAGCCGTGGAGTTGCAGCACGATGACTAGGCTGCGTGTTGTCAGCCCCGACGCCGTCATATCGAGCCATCAGCTAGCAACTAGATGACGTTGCCGTGTAGATGGAGAAGCACCGGGCTACATGCCGGCGCCCCGAAAAGACGCTACGCATGGATGGAGATGGCGACGGCCGGCGCGCCGGCCACCGCAACAACGCCGTCGAAAGTAGAGATCTCATCAGGCCGCCAAACGGCAGCCCGACCTTGTCGTTATGGTAAACTCGACCGCGTCTACACGCCGGCAGCCGCGAAGAGTTCATCGCAGAGGAGATGACGCCATGCTTATGAAGGCGGTCACCAAAGACATGGAGACGGCGACGGCCCGTTGCTTCGCGCTAGCAACCACTATGCCGCCGCCACGGGAGTAGAGATGCCGCCGGGTTTGTTCACCGGCGGCCCGATGTCGCCGTTCCGGTGAGTACAACCACGGCTACCCGCCGGCAGCTGCGATCTGGTGCAGAAGAAGACAACGCCGACATCTCCGACCATGCCGTGCACGGGACGGCCCTAGTCAGGACGCTGCAATGCCGCCGTCGCGGAGGTGTAGAAGCCTCGGGCCGCTCACCGGCAGCCCGACGTCCACGTGGAGATGGAGAGCACCGGGGCGCACGCCGGTGTCCCCAAGGACGCCATGCATTGATGAAGGTGGTGACAGCGCTGGGCGACAGGCCGCAACCACAACGACGCCATCGTGAAGGTAGAGATCATGTCAGGCCGCTCACCGGCAGCCCGTCATGGCGAGAACAGCAACAGATACACGCCCGCAGCCGCGATGACCTCATCGCTGAGAAGGAGATGGCAGCCCCGACGGCGTCCTCGTGGAGGAGGAGATCGTGTCGGGCTAGCACGCCAGCAGCTCGACACCATCATCGTCATAGAGGTAGAAGCCGGCAGCTCGGGCAGGGTAGCCATGACCGTGCTAGCTAGATGCCTAGATGCAAACAACAACAAGATTGATTAGCATGGATCCTCACCATTGGGGAAGATGACCGCCATCTCCGCTGCGTCGGAACGATCGTCTCGCCGGCGGGAGCTCGTGTACGTACGCACAAGCTCTCGGCAAGTCTCGTCTGTGTGTACAAGATGGCTTCTCTTCTCCAGATGCAATCTAAAGATTGTCGTTGCCTCTGCTATAGGGTCTCAAGCTGGCTGTGTTGTTTTACGGGTGTTCTTGTGGCGTCTCTCCGGCGGCGTGTGCGTCTGTCCCCCCTTTGATCTGTTTGGGGCTGGGCTTATATAGGCAGCTCCAAGTCGGTTGGCAGGTGTTAGGGTACCGCATGTTTAGGGATCACCTTGCTAAAAATCTGGTGAGATCTCTCCCGTCCTTGCTTGGACGATACGAATACCAAGTAGCTTTTTTTTTTTTTGAGGGGAGAATACCAAGTAGCTAGGTAATCTTTCACGCTCACGTTGGGCGTGCAGCTCCCAAGCCCATACAAATTTTCATGTACGTATATATTGGTCCATCATGGCCCATGCAAGTAAAGCTCACGTGGGCATTAACTAGTTGGACTAGTCTAAATTATCCATCCATTAGCCCACTAATGCACCATTTGTGCTAGAATATTGCATATGCCGGCACAGCCGGACTCTCTAAACTTTAAACATGGGTACCCTTCCACGCATATAAAATAGCAGCTGATTTTGTTTTTTTATACTAATTTCAGCACAAAAACACATCAAACACATTGGAAGAACTGGAGTTGTAACTCAGAATATGATGGCAGTATGTGACTTCGATATGCATTTTACTTATGCTTCAATTGGACAACCTGGTGCTATCATGACAGAAGTGTGCTATATCATGCAGTTGACAAGGACAGACTCACATTCCCACATCCTCCAAAGGGTGAGCATTTCTATATAGAAAAGTACTACATTGTAATAATTTCTATGATGTGTCACAACTAATATGCATATTCTCTCCGTTTTATCTAGATAAGTACTACCTTGTTGACGTGGGCTATCCTAACAGAAATGGATATCTGGCACCGTACAAAGGAGAAAGGTATCATATTCCTGAGTTCCAGAGAGCTGTTGAGCCAAATACTCATGTCGACAAGTTCAACAAGATTCACTCATCGAAGCAAAATCATGTTGAGAGAGCCTTTGGGGGTATGGAAGTGAAAATTTCAAATTCTCTTCAAGATTCCAGAGTATGATATTGGTACCAGACGATGATTGTTGTTGCGACTATGACATTGCACAACTATATCTGTGCCCGTGATAGAGAGATATCCATTTTCAGCGTTTTGATAGGGATCCAGACTATATGCCAGAAATTTCGGAACGATATAAGCGACATAAATTCCCCACAGAACCTCGGATACGTCAACTCTGGAAGCCAACGGTGCTGACATGGATGCGTTCAGGGATGAACTAGCTACCGCCATTGCTCTAAGATGGTGATTCTCATGGCATGTAACATATATTTGTCCATGTGATGCTTTTGGGCTTGATACCTCCACGTGATGCTTTTGGACTTGATACCGCCACTAATATTATGCTTGTATGAGACCTGATGCCACTGAAATAATGTCTCATATTTGTGTTCAATTTGTCTAAAAATTTTGCAACAAAACTGCTACCTATTTAACACTATTTATAGAAAAGCATGGAACATGCTCTATGTACATCCAAAATCGTCCAGGATTTTTTTTGAACCATCAGACCTACCAGGACGACCCAACAAAATAGTACGAGCCAAACGTGTGTCCATGGGCTGAGGTCGTTTTTCCTTGGGCTGACAAGAACACAAAAGACTCGGCCTGCCAATTCGTCCCTACTGAACAACCATCCGAGTGGAGCGCAAGCCGAACGATCGCTGCTCCGGCCGGGAAGCAGAATAGGCGTACACGAAGCCGGATCCACATATTTCAGGAAGCTAGGACGTTGCGGAACACGCCCTAAGGCCCTAACCCGCTTCCCTGGAGTCCCAGGTTCGAATCCCTTCGAGGCGGAGCCTCCTTTTTTCAAATTTAACCGTGCGACAGACCGCACCCGTCAGTGACACTAGCGGCCACCTCAGTTGTCCCCGCGCCTCGTCAGCGCCGCTCTGGTGTGGGCCCCGTCCGTTAGCCTCTCCGGCAGAATGTCTCCCGGTGACCAAAGAGCCAAAACCATATCTGAATCTGTAAATTTTGCACTAAGGCCCCAGCTCTTCCTGTTTTTGGACCGGATCCCCTCAATGCTATGTTTTCCTCATGAACAAGTCCCTGTTTTTACAGAAAACACCCCTAACTTAAAATGCCTATAACTTTTGTTTTACTAATCTAAATAATAAAAACGTTATGTTTATTTTTATCAGAAAAATGCATAGAATCGGAATTTTTCATCCATGTTCGTGTTTTCATCTTTCATCTTGCATTTTTAGTATTTTTATGCATGTTCACCTAAATAATAAACATGGAATGTGTTTGGGTACTTAACTCAATTGGTGCCCTATTCCATTTAATTTGGTTTAGCTCACCTATTGTATGTTATCCTTGCTAATCAACATTTAATTTGAAGGTTAGCTAAATAACTTGAACCCATAAATAAATTGCTCGGAATTTGATTCCGCTTAAATGGGTGAAGTTGCATCTCGCATGTCATGCATCCATATCTTGATCATGCTGGATCTTTTAATTTAGTAGTAAGTGTTGCATCTGTTGTTTCCTCTAGTGCTTTGCTTCTTCGCGGATAGGACGTTGAGATGATGTGAGCACTAACAAGTTCGGTTTCATCTACAACTGGAATTTTAGGCAAGCTTTACTCACTTTCTATCTATGGCTACCGTTCCTCATTTGTTACATGTGCTTTCCATTGTCTTTATTCTAGCCTTATGATTCAATGCTTGTGTGTCAATCGTATTATAAGTTTACCTTGCAGCCATGATATAGCCCCGCCCCCACCTCCTATGACATGTTTGTTTATCTTGTTGGCCTTGGGAGTCGTAGTGCATGCTTAGCTTCTTTGGTGAGTTTGGGTCCTTGTCACCCGACTAGTATGATAGGTTTGGTTCAACCTAATTCAAATGATCTTAATTCTCGGGGTAATAATAATCTTGAATAATAATTTGTTGCGAGATAAGACACCGGAGGGAGGCCCTTTGAGGTATTTGGTCCCTCTGGTGTCGCCTTAGGAAAAGGTTCTTGTCCGGTGATCCAAGAATGAGCGTGCTAACCACATGTGGGACTTATGGGAATCCCCTCAACCTATTACCCGATCTGCATATTTGTCCAAGGCGCCACAACTTACTTCGGGCTTTCCATTTGGCGTATGCACATCACCTTTTCTGCAGGTACAATGAAGATGATGATGATACTATATGCGATGTTACCGATGTGCGTACAATTATATAGGTTCCCGCGATTCGATGATTAGGGTTATACCCATGACCTCTGACCTCTCAGCCGTAGGCGCAAACGGCTAGGTCCGCCTCGGAGTATTGGCCGGACTTTCGATGTGGATCCAACCTAGCTAGGTGGTGCCTTGTACTTGGTTGTGGTGAAAGGGAAATTTAGTGACTGATACTCTACCCGCATACCCCGGAAGTATGTGAATTGCATGGCACAAAGGGTTGACGTGTGTGTGGCTAAGTAGTGCACCCCTGCAGGGTTAAATCTTTTCGAAAAGGCGTATCATCCGCGCTTATGTGACGATCTTGGATAAAGTGTTGGCTAACAAGAGCTAGACAACTTACACCTAATGATATTTGTTCACATGTGCGATAATAAGAGCACCGTTTCAACAGTGTAAGTTTCCCCGGGTTACCTCCTGGCACTTTGTTGAGGGGGGTTAATCCTGGATGGGTTTTGTTGTTGGTGAGTAGTTGTAGTTGGTATCGTCGCGCTCTCTCATGCCTTTCTAATAGACGGGAGTTGTAGAGTGTCTCTATAGATTGCTTAGTGGTGCCCGTTGCCGCTTCATTACAGCAACCTCTTCCTTTGTACCCAAGTATGTGTATCTTGTGATGAATGGTTGCATAGGTGTCTTGTGAGTATTGCTTGCCGCTTGTTGGTACATTCAAAGTACTGACCCCATGATTCGGGGTTGTATTCAGATTGCAGTCAATAGGTTTGAAGTCTAATGTCGTTAGCTTGGGAATCCCTCCGGCTTGGCCTGGGCAGGGATTGGACGCCATCGTTTATCTTCAGGACTCTTAGTCCCATTTGTATCTTATCCGTAGTCGGATAGTATGTGATTTTCCGCTGTTATTTGACTTTTTGTATTGTATCAGTTGTATTCTTGACTCGTTGGAGTTGTGTTGTATATGTATCATCTGTTGTTGCAGATTATTCGTGAACTGTTGTAATTCTACCAAAAGTTGATAACCTGGGATTTGATATTATGCGGATTTCAGCGGAAACGCTAGAATCCTCATAGTACCCGGTCCAGGGGCGTCACACTTGTACACAACTCCTTCAACGTGCAAAACCTATCTCCCTTCCATGGAAGTCCAAGTGATGACAATGGTCATGAGTCGAGGACGACTCTCTTAGGGGGCGGGAGATGATGCAACACACCCCATTCCACCAAGCTATACACCAACACCCATTGGTCCAATGACAAGATCATGTGCAAAGGCGATACAAGATAAGGTGAACTCACTCCTCTCTCTCTCTATGCCTTCGGTGACTTGGTGAATGGTTAGCTACCTCATGGAACTACTCTATGAGTGCTCAGGTTTGATCCCACAATGGAGCCCCAAGATGATGCCCAAGGAGCTCAATAACGTGACCAAGAAGCTAGAGAAGAAGCCCAAGAAGATTGCCTCGAGGAAGAAGGAGATGGGGCCAGGAAACCCGGCCTGACAGGCCGGCCAGGCCAGCCTCCCTGCTCCTCAGGCCGGGTCCCCAACCGAGGCAGCCGGCCTCGGGCCGGCCTTCCTACGTCACGAGGTCGGCCTTCCAACAGACCGCCCCGGCCTCCCAACCCGACTTTCCTGCACCTACGGGATTTGGGGTTTTTCTCCCCCTTTTCCACCCCACCTACCCCTTAGCTATGAAAGGGAATGCCTTGGACCAGATCTAGGTTAGACATGAATTGAGATTTGAGCTTTTGCTCCCCCCTATGTTCCTCTTGTGAGGCTACTCCTTAGATGTGTATCTAGGAACGAATCAATGCTACTCTATCTACTCGTGTATTTGGATCGAATCAAGGTTACTCCAGAATAGCCATCCTTTCCCCTTGGGAATCAGTTGGTGTTATCCCAATCTTCCTTGACTGACCCTCGAGGTTCTATTGGTGCGATGGACCAGCCGCAGGGTTTAATTGGTTCCAATCAAGGTGAGTTTGAGTGGATTGTTTGCCGGAGGCAGCCTCGGGTTTAGTTGTTGGCTTTACGAGTGCTCTAGTTCACACTAGTTATCTGGTTACCCTTTGTTTCCCACGAATGCCCTCATGTTCTTCCTTGTGTTCTTTGTTTCCCCCTTCGTGTTCTTTGTGTTCTTGGTCAATTCGTGAGATCGCGCCACCCTAGAGGTTAACACCTCCAGCACAAATTCTAATTAGGTGGTTGAACAACATGTGCAGTTATTAAAGCTTTTTTAAGAACTTCGAAGCCTTCTTTACAATCATCATAAAAAAAAAGGAACATATTTTTAAAGAAGATTGGAAAGAGGTCTTGAAGTCATAGAAAATTCTTTAATAAATCTCCTATAGAAACCAGCATGATCAAGAAAAACTATGTATACCTTTGATGTCCCTAGGATAGGGCATCTTTTCAATTGCATCAACTTTGGCCTTGTCAACTTCAATGCCTCTTTCAGAAATTTTATGACCAAGAACAATTCCTTCATTAACCATAGAGTGATATTTCTCCCAATTAAAAACAAGATTAGTATCCTCACATTGCTGCAAAACTTTGTTAAGATTATGGAGGCAACTATCAAAAGAAGTCCCATAGACCGAGAAGTCGGCCATGAATACCTACACAATTTCCCTGCAAAAACCATGAAAAATAGCAGACATACATATTTGAAAAGTGGCAGGTGCATTACATAAATCGAAAGGCATGCGTCTATAATCATAAGAACCATAAGGACAAGTGAAAGTGGTTTTCTGTTTGTCTTGTTATCTAACATGGATTAGTGAGAAAACTGAATAACCATCTAAATAGCAAAAGTGAGTATTTTTAGACAACATTTCTAACATTTGATCAATAAAAGGCAAAGGATAATGATCCTTCTTAGTAGATTTGTTTAATTTTCGAAAAGTTAATGCACAGTCTATATGCTACAACAGTTCTTTGAGGAATAAGTTCATTTTTATCATTAGAAAAAATAGTCATACCTCCTTTCTTGGAAACACAATGGACAGGACTACCCCATCTACTATCAGAAATATGATAAATGATACTTGCTTCCAGAAGCTTTAATATTTCACTTCTCACCACTTATTTCATCATTGGATTTTATCAGCGTTCATAATCAACCACAAGCTTGGCATCAGGCTCAAGATTAATTATATGCTGACATAGAACAAGACTAATGCCTTTAAGATCATCCAAATTATAACCAATAGCTTTATGATGTTTCCGGAGTGTTTCCAATAAACGTTCTTCTTCGTACTCCGAAAGGTTAGCATTGACAATAACATGATATATTTTATTTTCACCTAAATAAGCACCGGAGTGTGTCAGGAAGAATTTTAAGGTCAAACACCAGGTCTCATTTAGGTGGTAAAGTTGGCTAAAACATTCCACGGGGAAATTTTGTTTGATAATAGCAGGTTGATCGAGGAAAATATCCTCCAATTCATTTCTTTTCTGCATATACATATCATTCTCATGTTCTTCCATTAATTGCTGCAAAAGGATCATCAGGTGGAATAGCAATAGAGGAAATTATTTCAATAACTAGATCTCCATTATGTAACTATTTATCATGATGTTGTCTATCAATCTTATATTTACTAATTGGATGCACCATACAAGGCTCCACGTTAATTCTGGAGTGTAAATTTTTTGTCCGTCCGCTCTGTCTATAATGTGCCCAAAGACATTGGATTAAAATCGTTTGTCCAACGCGCACGCTTGACTCTTCTAGCGCATATCATCTCCGCTTGAGTTCAAATCCCTGCATGGCGAATAATAAAATATCCACTGTTGATAACATGCACAAGATGCTCCAGGTGCCATACCTCCGCTATTGTGCTCCCCGTAAAAGAAGAAAAATAGAAAAACATCTTTTTTGAAATGGGTAATCCCAACCTCTGCATCTAGTAGATGCACACAACTTTTTATATTAAAAGAATGCAAAAGTTTAGCGTACGATAGTATGATTATTACAAATCAACGATAGCGAAGTGTGGCTACAAAGATTAGCCACATGAAAATCCTCAGATAAGGAGCACTACACATAATGTAATCTCCTACTGTGCAACCAGCCACCCTGGTTGAAGATAGCCCTGACGACCGCCATAATCCGAGTGCATCCGTAATCCAAACGACCACGTTGGCCTTCAAAAAATGTCCAACTTCCATTTTGTTAAAAATAACATCATTTCTGCAATTCCAAATTGCCCAAAGAAAAGCACACACACCAATGTGTATACTTGCTGTAGTACCCTTATCCACCCCGTTTAACCAGCAACCAAATAAATTAGTTACAGATGTAGGTGGAGTAATGCTAAATGTAAAATGAATTAACCTCCATATCTTCCTAGCAAAGTCACAAGATATAAATAAGTGATCAACTGTCTCCTCATCACCACAGAAAACACATTTTGTACAGCCCGTCCAATGCCTCTTAGCGAGATTATCCTTCGTTAATAACTCTTTTTGATGAAGAAACCATATAAAAACTTTATTTTTAGTGGCACTTTTAACCTCCATAGGTATTTACGCAGGAATCTAGTGTGACCATGCATTAAGTTCTCATAAAGGTATTTCACACTAAGCACACCTGAAGTTGTTAGAGTCCAAGTAAATTTGTCTGATGCATATGATAGTGATATGGCCATCAATCTCTCCACAAGATGAAGCCATGCTTCCCATTTATCACCCCGCAACACTCTCCTGAATGTTAAATTCGGGTGCTCATTTGCAAGTACATGAGAAACCAAAACATTTCTATGCCTCACAATATTATATAACGATGGTATTGGGCTGCTAATGACGTCTGTCCTAACCAAATGTTCTCCCAAAATGTTACACTATGTCCATTGCCTAGTGTACAAGTAATGTGATAAAATAAATCCCTTTTTACCCTCATTACCCCCTTCCAAAAAGGTGAGTCAGTAGGATTTGCCTCCACCTGTGCTAAGGGATTTCCTTTGATATATTTATTATGTAGCAACTCATGCCACACACCTTCTTATGTTAGTAATTTAAATAGCCATTTTCTAAGTAAACACTTATTTTTAACATCCAAGACTTCAATCCCAAGACAACCTTGGTCTTTTGGATGGAAAACAATGTTCCACTTGGTCAGTCGATATTTCTTTTTCAACTGATCACTTTGCCAAAAGAAGCGAGATCTATAAAAATCTAGTCTTTTTAATACACCCACAGGTATCTCAAAAAAAGATAAGAAGAACATTGGTAAGCTAGTCAAAATTGAATTAATGAGAACTAGACGATCTCCATATGAGAGCATCTTTCCGATTCATGAACTCAGTTTTTGTTCAAATCGATCCTCGATCGTTTTCCACTCTTTATTTAAAATCTTACGATAATGTATGGGGAAAAGTTCCGCAGCCGCCGTAAAGGGGATTTAAGAATATGGCGACTCTCTCCCTAGGCGGCGCTCATGGCGATCCCGAGGCGATCTAGGGTTTTAGCCTCTCTCTCTCTCTCTCTCGACATTTGTCACTCCGACACTGTCGTCCACCTCTCTCTCGTGATGTCCAAGGCCAAGTCCCTCTTCTCTCATTCATGTTGGCGTTGCAGGGCTCTCTTTTCCGATGATTTAGATCTGAAGTTAAATCCCATCTACGTGGGATTTATTCTTCTGGATCCGAAAGACAAGAAGATTCAACTTGTCGATCAAGCAGGCTTTGTGCTCGATCAACGTTCTCTCAAGGTATGTGAAAATGTCCACCCAATATCTGAGATCTATTTTGCTTGTCATCGTGCCAAGGTTCAGGATCACTTGGTTACTCGCAATGGTTCTCTGCTAGATCACTCTAATGTTATTGTCCCATTATTGGATGTTAATTCATTGGTCCCGGTGTTGGATCAGAATCCAATTGATCCTTCTGTGGGTTTGGTCCATGCTGCTAGGGTTTTAGACCTGGATTTTTGTAGAGGTTTATCCTTGGATAAAGAGGTCCGATTGCTATTCGGATTGGATGTGCATGCCTTTTAAATTGGTGGTCTCTTTTGGACGTGCTTCTTTTAAGATTGATGAGGACACTGTAGCTTTGGCTCTTGAGGCGGCTATTGGTGGTTATTTTGGTTCGCTCAATGTTAAATGCCTTCATGATCGGATCTTCTCTTTCGAGGTCTCTTCCAAGGAGGTTGGTTTTCACATTACGAGAATTAAATGGTTTAAATGCTTCCCCTTCAAGTGCTATTTTAATCTATGGAGTTTTGACGGTCCTAATTGGATTTCCGAATTAAAGAAGTGGAATGATGACCAAGATAAGGAGCGGACTTTGGTCTCTAGGAAAAAGAAGAAGTTTATTAACAAACGGTACATCCCAAGGAATCTTTTGGTTAAGCATAAGCCAATCATTAATCTGAACAAGAAATCTGATGTTTCTTCTACGGATGACGTGGTTAATGCTATTAATTCTGTCCCTCCTTCCATTAAGTTTGGCTATTTTGAGCCATGATTTTCTGTTGCTAAAATTGTGAAGGAGCTCCCTCCTTTGGATCCTATACCTGTTTGTTCCACCATGGATGATGGTTTTGCCAAGCTAATTGATAAGATGGCGGCCCACATTTGGCCTTGTTCTAACTGTCTCTCGGCTAAACATGTAACATAAGCTTGTACGGGCCGGATTGGGTGTTGGTCTTGCTCACGTTCGGGCCATATCCGGAAAAACTGCCCGAGACTTAATGGATCTCTTTGTAGGGTACTTAAAGTGGTGGCAAACAGAAACGAGGAGTTCCCTTCCTCTGCTCTATCCCCTGCTCCTGCAACTGTTCCACGAAAACCCTTACCAGAGTCTCCGCCCACATCGGAACCACCATTGTCAATGGCGAACTTCCCCTGCGATCCCACCAGGTTCCTCCCAGCGGGGATGCACATCTTGGAGCCTTGGGCGGACGTGGAACGCCCCGACCGTGTATACATCACTTCCTCGTCAGCTCCAGTCATACGCCATGAATCTTGGGCTTGCTCAGCTCGACCCTCGGCCACCAGTTGAAGAGATTGATGATGCTCTGCAGATGATCGTCGATCACATCTTCCAAGAACATAATCTGCATGTAATCTCCTTCTTGGGAAGTGCGGTTGGAGTAGGGCTTTTTTGCCTGGAAGATCAGGTGGCCAGAGACATCTTAGTTAGTTCGGTTGCGACTCCCTTTGCTGGAGGCAGAATTCTTTCTTTTGCTAGACACGATGAGGGGGAAAATTAAAGGGAAACTATCTACACTAGGACTGGATGGATCATGATTCTGAATCTGCACATGGATTTTTGCACTGATGATTTCCTTCGTGAGCTTGTATCCAAATTTAGAAAGTTGAGGTCTTGGTGGAGAGAGGATGCTTCTCCTTGTCGCACTCTCCTCAAGATTACCTATGGAGGAGCAACTGATATTCCAAGATCAGTTGTTATTCGTGAAGTGCATCAGTATGGTGGACATATTGTTTCATGGGCATGTCCTTTATTTATCCTGGATAATGACGCGGCTGACAACTTGCCAGGGGATGAGTCCCCTATTCCTGGTGATGGTAACCCACACCCGGCTTTTGGTGCTCCTGAAGTTCCTGTTGGCGATGCCTGGGTACCTTCGTTTGTCCCCCAGGTTCACCAAGATGGTATGCAAGGGTGGGGCAATTGGAAGTTGAAGCTCAGGGAGAGAATGTGGGACAGGATGACCCTGTCGTTCAGCCACCAGAACCTGAACAGGTGCAATCCTCTGTATTTGTTCAGTTCTCTGGTGCGACGGTGGACTCAGTAAATGCTGTCAGGGCTGAAGGTCTTGAACATTTTATTCAGTTGCAGCAGCAAGTGGAGAAGAACCAGCTGGCCATTGTCCCCTTCGTCCGACCAGTTAAGGTGGATGCTGTGGAGCAAGAGGATGAGGTTCAGATTATGCAAGTGCTACTACCTGATCCTGTTGTTGAGTGGTCCAAATATTTTCAGGAGCACAAGGCCAGGTTCATCTTTGACAGGAGATTTGAGTTTCTGTCTGCCCTGCTGATGCATGTAAAATGCATAGATGAATTTTGCATATTTTCACATGGTTTTCTATTACATATTGCATCATATAAGGGTATAATTCAATGTTTTATAGTATTTTGGGGTTAAATTACAAAGTCCCCCAACTTTTATGGAATTAACCCTGCCTGTCAGAAACCCCGTTTTCTATATTTTTGACGTTTCAGGGGGCAAACTTCCGCGAAATCACCTGAAAATCCGCGGGGGTCATTTTCTTGGAAGGAGAAGACTTGCGGGCGAAGGATCCACAAGACCTGGGAAAGGAGGCTCAAAAGAGGACCCTCCACGCGGCCAGATTCCTTGGCCGCGTGAGAGGCCCCCTTTTGGCCCCTGTGGCCCCAATTCCTTCCATCTTCGACTTACCGACTCCGTCTTGACCTAAAACCGACTATAAAAAGGGTCCCCCGTACCCTTACGGAGAAGAGCGCCGCCGAAACACCGAAACAGAGACCAGAAGTTCCAGATTGGAGGGGGAAAACTCCGGCGGGGCGCCGCTGGTGTGATCTCCTACCCCTCCAACGTCATGTCCATCGACATCTCCATGAAGAGGGAGTAGTCCACCCCAGGGCTATGGGTTTGTGGAAGTAGCACTTGTATCTCTCTCTCTCTATGTGCTTCACTAATTAGATCCGTATGAGCTGCCTCACATGATTACGGGCACCGTTGTAATTCCTATGTGGTGGATCTTTTCTATGAGTTATTGAATCTGAGATTGCAATTGTTTCTCTTGAGTTATTTGAGTAGATGTATCTTATGTACCCCGTTCTTATTTGCTAGCTTTGATCAATCTAGTTCTTAAGAGCGTGTGTGGGGTGATGGGTGCATTAGTTGGAGTAACAGGGGGTGGCTAGTGCTGTGAAAGTGACAGAAGTTCAGCGATCCACTTAGGTTTTGTTAAACCTTTCTTAGTTATCTCACTAGAGATAAAAAGGAGTACCTTGTTACCGGTGATTTGAAGTGACACTAATCAATCTCCATGACTAGATCTAGCAAGTTCTTACTTCAACTTCATGTCACATTGCTTAAAGCTATACTCTGGTTTTTCCTTAATTATCGAGGTGTTATGATTTATTTCGCATCTTGGTGGAGTATAAGAGGGATCAATATGACCGTAGAGATCTCTATGCTAGGACGTGATGCCCATATGAAAGTACTCAATGTTAAACATGTTATTGTAATCTCACATGTAATTCTTTATGTCAACCGTCTACCACTTTATTTGAGAGAATGCAAGTGTGAAACCATGAACCCCGGTCCTATTTTAATTATAAGAAAACACTCTAGTTACTTTGCTGCAATTTACTTTACTTGCACTTTACTTTACTTGCATCTCCAATTCGAATTTACATTATCTCCATCACCACTTGCATCACAAAAATACAAAAACAATCCATTGCATATTTATTTTCTCATTTGCATTTAGTAGTAGATTTAATTATTGCACATTTACTTTCAGTTTTGCATTGCAATTTAGAAGTCTCACACCTTGTGCTTGACAACCACTTGGTGAGGTTGAGGGCACAAAATTCTCTACTTGTTTGCAGGATCCTAGAGGAAGCTTGGAAGACAACTGCTGAAATACTGGCTCCCCAAGAGTTCGATATAAACCCTCGAGTCACCCTCGTGGGGAAGAAGGCTTGCCACTAGCTACACACTCTGCACTTGGAGTCTCAACCTAGCCATCAAGCGTTTTTCTGGCGCCGTTGCCGGGGAGCCATAGGTGAAGGAGTTGTCCAAGGGAGCTCACAAGAAGTCTTCATCACCATCAAGGTGTGCAAACACCTAAGCTTGGGGAGGTTGCACCTACGTGAGTACCGTCCTTTCTATCTCCACATTCTTTCAACTAGATTGTTTTGTTTCTTGTCTTGTTTTTGTTTTTGTTTTGTTTTTGTTCTTGTTTTTGTTTTGTCTTGCATATTTTATTTTAGTTTGCATTTTAGTTTTGCATTTAGTTATCTAGTTTATTTTAGTATTTCGATTTTGCCTAGTTACTTTACTTTTGTTTTGCATAAAAAATTAAAAACTACATAAAAACTGTTAAAATGGGTGATATAACTAAATTAAGTGACTACACAAATACACCCAATGACCAATTCATTGCTAGGCCAATTACTACACCTGAAATACAAGCTGAAAGCTATGAAGTAAGTCCTAGTTTATTGAATTTAATTACTAGAGCAATTTGGTGGTAGTGCTATGGAGGATGCCTCTATGCATCTTCATGATTTCATGGAAATATGTGATATGCAAAAATTTAAAAATGTGGAAAGTAGTGTTTTAAAACTGAAATTATTTCCTTTTTCACTTAGAGGAAAGGCTAAAGAATGGTTACTTTCACTACCTACAGCTAGTATAAAGTCTTGGGATGATTTAAAAGAAGCTTTCATTAAGAAATATTATCCTCCCGTTAAAATTTTGCAAAATAGGAATAATATCCTCTCATTTAGGCAAAATGATAATGAACATGTAGCCATGGCATGGGATATAATTAAATTAATGATTAGAACATGCCCATCACATGGAGCAAATGAATGGACCATACTACACTCTTTTTATAATGGTCTAAACTACATGTCTAGAAATATACTTGATTCTGCTGCTGGAGGTGCCTTTATGAGTAAAACTGTAGGTGAGGCTAAGAGCATATTAGAAAGCATATTGCAAAATTATAGTCAATGGAATACTGAAAGAGCACCCAATACCACTAAGAAAATAAACTCAATTGAAGAAACCAATGATTTGTCTTCTAAAATGGACACTATTCTTGCTTTTATTAATAAACAAAATATGGAGAATGTGCCTTTGCAGGAGCTAGTTGGTAGTAATTCTGAAAGTGTGGATGTTAATTTTGTTAGGAATTATGGTAGCAATGGTTTTGGTAATGCTTACAATTCATATAGTAAACCTCCTTACGTGCCAAATAAACCTTTTGTTCCATATCCTAATGCTAATGAAAATAAGTGGAAGCCTTCTAGTGAAATTTCTGAATCTAATAAATTGCTTATGGAACAAGTTGCTAGTCACAATGATATGATACATGAGTTAAATAAGTCTATTGCATCCATTAGTAGTGATATTAAAGGATTGCAACTTCAATCTTCGAATTTAGATAAAGCATTGTCAAAATTAGCTGATAATCAAGAAACTCTATTAAGCATGTCAGCAGGAAAGCCACAAGCACAACCTAGTGTAGGAATGAATTCTATTACTATTGCTGCCCCTATTATTGAAAATATTGCTGAGAATACAAGTGAGCATGTCCCTACTAGCTTAGAAGAAACTCTGAATGAAATAGTGAAGTACCCTGAATATTTACTTCCATATATGTCTTATCTTGCTAGCAAAGATGAAATTAGTCCTCATGAATCAAGCATGCTAGCTAAATTAGAGAGTAAAGTAGAGGAAATTATGATGCTTACTGAAATTAAGGATCCATTGCTTGATTTAGAAAAAAGTAGCTTGCAAGAACTTATTGCTACTCTACAAAAAATTTCTAGTGATCCCACTATAAATGTTAATCAACCTGGCTTTGGATCTTATATTGCTAATCATGTCTTGCAAGAAAAAATTGTTAGGTACAAGAATGAGGCCATGATACCTCGTAAGCTTTGGGATGCATGGATTCCCAAGGTGCTAGATTCAATTGGAAAAGAAATTCACCATGCTATGTTAGATCTAGGTTCTAGTGTATCGATACTATCTAAAGAATTATATGAATTGCTAGATCTAGAAAATTTAGAAAAGTGCTCAAGTGAATTTGTCCTTGCTGATAACTCTACTAAACATGGTATAGGACAATTAAAAGATGTTATGATTGAATTGCACATGACTTTTGTACCCGTTGATTTCATTATTATGGATATGGGGGATAAATCCCCTAGTCCTATTATTTTGGTTAGACCTTTTTTTCGTACTACAGGTGCAATCATAGACTCCAAGGAAGGGAATGTCAAGTTTCAGTTCCCTCACAAGAAAAGCATGGAGAACTTCCCAAGGAAGAGGGGCACGCTGAAGAACAAGCTCCCTCATGAGCTTTATCCCTCTTGATTATCAAGTAAGTAAAGCCTAGCTATATGGCTATAAAGAAAGCGCTTTACGGGAGGCAACCCGGTTGTTTTTGTTTGGATTTCCTAGTGTCCTTTTGATGTCTCAAGAGATTTTTTTTTTTTTTAATTCTGGAGTTTTCAATAAAGAGTCAAGTCAAACCCATTTGGACTTATAAGTTGCTATCCTAGTGCATGAAATTTCTGTTTCAGCACGAGTCTGCTCACCGTATGATTTTACGTTTTTTATTGGTATGTCGGATTGAGCTATTCTTTTAGTATGTTCTGCATCTTTTCTTTCTCTGTAAGCACAAAAATTTGCTTAATTTTTTGACGAGTCTAGATTAGGGAAAAACGTTCGTTTTGCTGCTGTTGCTTTTCTGGTCAGATTCTGCCTTCTTTTGTTTTATGCACTCTTTGGGCTTGGGAATCGAATTTCCATGATTTTTCAAGCAAGAGAGTGAACATACAACATAATGAACCTTATTTTCTATCTACTGGAGCATTTGATTTGGAATTTTGCACAGCAAGCATGTGATTTGTTTGTCCTTGCTAATCTCACCCCACAGAAAAAGAATGGGAGAAACATGTTTTGTGAAGTTTTTTCACAGGGAATAGAGGAGCTGCGCCTCAAGACATCCAAGAATGGTGAAAGCCATAAGCTTGGGGATGTGATGAACACCCCACTTGAGCTACACTCTTTTGGTTAGCACACGTCTACTTTCTGTTTTTCTAAGCAAAGCATTTATCGTAGAGACTTGAAGCGTCTAGTTTTTGTTTTTATTTTTGTTTTGATAAGACCACCACCATCATTTTATATGAGATTGAGCTACTGGAGTTTGGGGTCGGAATGTATTGGATGCTAGTATTATGACTTGGAATATGGATTCCACGGTTGATTTGAAGAGCTACATATGTTTGCATGATTTATAGGCTTTTTATGTGTAGAAATTTGCAATAATGTTGTCTTGAGCTATCTCTTATTCATGTCCTTGATGTTAATTGCTGGTTATTTAGTTTGTCATGAAATGAGTAGTTTTATGGACATATGCATGCATAGTATCTTGTCAACTATCTCCCTCTTGCTAGCCTAAAAATTTAAAAATTCCAACAAGTAAAAACTTGTTTCCAACACTCCTTAGCCAAGCATTTCCAGTGAGTCCACCATATCTTCCCATTAGCTTCATTGCTATTCCGAGTATGTTCACCATCTTATTTTGTTATTTATGTTCTAAATTAAGATATTCACTTTATTAATTGTCATGGGTTGAACTTGGGATAGGACTCTCACGAACTTTTGAAGGCACACTTTACTTTTTATGCATCTAATAAACATGACCCAATAATGGGAGCCACAAGTTTTGCGTTTGACAAGTGTGTGGTTGGGAGCTAGCTATAAACGTGCATCACCGGAAAGCTTTCAACATTGCACAAAAAAAATTACATTTGGTTGATATCATGTACTTTTATTTTTGGACTCCTGCCATGCCGAAACGAAATAGAGGAATAGTAAGTTTTGATGAGTAAGTATCTATATGACTAGAGAAACGCATTTGGCCGCTAACCCAAGCCATGCTTTATCATGGTGGAAATTTACTTACAGCTTGAGTGACTCTACAACACATCCTATAATAAAATAAGAAGCTATTCATAATAGTGAATGAAAATAAAAAGGATGATGAGTCTACTCCGTTTGTTCATCTTGTCACTGTAACATGGGCTTGTTTCCATGTCATGGGGCAAGAGGTACCTCTTTGCGGTTCTCTATGATGTCATTAATACTTATTATGACTGTACAAAGCTTATTAGAAATCTTAAGTTGAGTAATCATGGAGTAGGTTTTCACAGTCACGGGGCATGAGGCTTTCAACCACCTTGTCATTCTCATTACTTCAATACTCACAATTTTAAGATGCTAGTGATAAAGGGGCAAGGAGAGTCCTAGATCAATGGATACCACATTTCAATTAGTAATTCTAGTTGAATAATTTAGAGTCTAAATAAGACTTGATCATGTTTTACCTCTACTCAATTTTATCCAAAGTGTCCACTATATTTTCTATTCTCCATTATGCTATTCTTTGACCAATATAGGATTTTATTTTTCATTTTATGTATGCATTTGGTCCATAGTGCTTTTATTTCATTATACACTTTGTGAACTTTCATGAAGCATCTTTGCTTGCATATTTGATATTTCTTACAACATGAATTGTATATTGCTACTCATTTCTATTATTAATCATTTGATTATATGTAGCATGAATAATCCTCCTTGATATCCCATGATTGTTTCAATATGCAAAACCCATCTTAGTTTTATCACCTTCATACTCGAGGACGAGCATGGGTTAAGCTTGGGGATGTTGATGCATGTAAAATGCATAGATAAATTTTTCATATTTTCACATGGTTTTCTATTACATATTGCATCATATAAGGGTATAATTCAATGTTTTATAGTATTTTGGGGTTAAATTACAAAGTCCCCCAACTTTTATGGAATTAACCCTGCCTGTCAGAAACCCCGTTTTCTATATTTTTGACGTTTCAGGGGGCAAACTTCCGCGAAATCACCTGAAAATCTGCGGGTGTCATTTTCTTGGAAGGAGAAGACTTGCGGGCGAAGGATCCACGAGAATTGGGAAAGGAGGCCCACAAGAGGACCCTCCACGCGTCCAGATTCCTTGGCCGCGTGAGAGGCCCCCTTTTGGCCCCCTGTGGCCCCAATTCCTTCCATCTTCGACTTACCGACTCCGTCTTGACCTAAAACCGACTATAAAAAGGGTCCCCCGTACCCTTACGGAGAAGAGCGCCGCCGAAACACCAAAACAGAGACCAGAAGTTTCAGATTGGAGGGGGAAAACTCCGGCGGGGCGCCGCCGGTGTGATCTCCTACCCCTCCAACGTCATCTCCATCGACATCTCCATGAAGAGGGAGTAGTCCACCCCAGGGCTATGGGTTTGTGGAAGTAGCACTTGTATCTCTCTCTCTATGTGCTTCACTAATTAGATCCGTATGAGCTGCCTCACATGATTACGGGCACCGTTTGTAATTCCTATGTGGTGGATCTTTTCTATGAGTTATTGAATCTGAGATTGCAATTGTTTCTCTTGAGTTATTTGAGTAGATGTATCTTATGTACCCCGTTCTTATTTGCTAGCTTTGATCAATCTAGTTCTTAAGAGCGTGTGTGGGGTGATGGGTGCATTAGTTGGAGTAACGGGGGGTGGCTAGTGTTGTGAAAGTGACAGAAGTTCAGCGATCCACTTAGGTTTTGTTAAACCATTCTTAGTTACCTCACTAGGGATAAAAAGGAGTACCTTGTTACCGGGGATTTGAAGTGACACTAATCAATCTCCATGACTAGATCTAGCAAGTTCCTACTTCAGCTTCATGTCACATTGCTTAAAGCTATACTCTGGTTTTTCCTTAATTATCGAGGTGTTATGATTTATTTCGCATCTTGGTGGAGTATAAGAGGGATCAATATGACCGTAGAGATCTCTATGCTAGGACGTGATGCCCATATGAAAGTACTCAATGTTAAACATGTTATTGTAATCTCACATGTAATTCTTTATGTCCACCGTCTACCACTTTATTTGAGAGAATGCAAGTGTGAAACCATGAACCCCGGTCCTATTTTAATTATAAGAAAACACTCTAGTTACTTTGCTGCAATTTACTTTACTTGCACTTTACTTTACTTGCATCTCCAATTCGAATTTACATTATCTCCATCACCACTTGCATCACAAAAATACAAAAACAATCCATTGCATATTTATTTTCTCATTTGCATTTAGTAGTAGATTTAATTATTGCACATTTACTTTCAGTTTTGCATTGCAATTTAGAAGTCTCACACCTTGTGCTTGACAACCACTTGGTGAGGTTGAGGGCACAAAATTCTCTACTTGTTTGCAGGATCCTGGAGGAAGCTTGGAAGACAACTGCTGAAATACTGCCTCCCCAAGAGTTCGATATAAACCCTCGAGTCACCCTCGTGGGGAAGAAGGCTTGCCACTAGCTACACACTCTGCACTTGGAGTCTCAACCTAGCCATCACCTGCTCCCTTTGGATTACCCAGTTGCAACTACACCCCTGCTACTGAAGATCATCCTGCTTCCCCTGTGCCTTCTGCTTCCAAGAAGAGATCCCGCAAGGTTGCAACTCCGCTTGTCATTGAAGATCGTCGTGTGATGAGGAGTCTCGCCAAGAACGCTGGCTTTCGTGTTCTGGCTAGATCTGATAAACCTGAGCCTAGGAAGAAGGCCAAGTCTTCACGCCCCCATGCTCATGCTGATGGTGTGCCACCCATCACTCCTGTTGCCGTGCTGAGGAGGGTGGGAAAACTGCTCCAGATCGAAGATTCAGAATTGATTGTGGAGAAGCTTGAAGCTGCTCCGAAGAAGCCCACAAGCCCATCCAGTTCTGATGATTAGTGGGCCTTATTCTGCTATTGGGCCTTATGGCTCCTGGAGTGTGTCTTGGACCTTTTTATTATATTTTGCTTTCTATCCTGGAACTATTTTGTATTGATCTATGATCAAGGTTGCTGCTACCTGGTTTATTTTCTGTTGGTCATTTATGTTAGCCAACCTGATTATTATCACTTTCAGTCTTCAATGGATAGTACATCTTCAATGCATTTGGATTGGATTGTTTTTTACTATAATGTTAGAGGTTTAAATGATAAATCTAAAAGAGATACTGTTTACAATAAAATTGAGGAAAGTCATGCATCTGTGATTTGTCTTCAAGAAACTAAATGTCAGGATTTTGATCATTCTTTTATTAGATCCTTTGTCCCTAAGAGGTTTGATCAATTTGTTTTTCTCTCCCTCTATTGGAGCTTCTGGGGGTCTAGTTGTGCTATGGAATAGTTCCATCTTCAGAGGAGAATTATTGGAAGTAGATCGCTTTGCCATTCACTTAAAACTCAGCTCGGTTCATAATTCAGTTACTTGGTTTTTAGTGAATGTTTATGGTCCTTGCAAAGGGGTGGAAACAGATGAGTTTTTCAACTGGTTATACAATCCTTCAATCCCATTACATCAAAATTGTTTAATTCTTGGGGATTTTAACTTTATTAGATCTTTGGATAATAGAAATAAGAGAGGGGTAGATCTTAATGATATCTTCATTTTTAATGATGTCATTAGCCTTGGGTTTATTGGAATTACCGGTTAAAGGTAGAAAATATACTTGGTCGAATATGCAAAAGGATCCCTTGCTTGTTCAGCTGGACTGGTTTTTTACCTCTTGTCAATGGACTTTGGATTTTCCTAATACCTTGGTAATGCCCATGTCCAAGATTATTTCTGATCATTTGCCTTGCACTATTAAAATTGGAACGAGAATTCCAATGGAAAACATGTTTAGATTTGAAAATCACTGGATCAAACAACCTGGCTTCTTGGATCTTGTGAGCAAAATTTGGAATACCCCTGTCATGGCCAAATCCATTACCACCAGAATCACAGCCAAGCTAAAAAATCTTAGATATGCCCTAAAAGATTGGGGAAGAACTCTATCTCAATTGAAACTACTCATTGAGATGATTAGTAAGGTGATTCTGTTTTTTTATCAATTGGAAGATGAGAGATCTCTGATTGTTCCTGAGTTTAATTTCAGATTGATTGTTAAGGAATACATAAAGAAATTATTATCTTTGCAGTCTGATTATTGGAAACAAAGGTGCACAATTCCTTGGGCTAAACTTTCTGGTGAAAATACTAAATATTTTCATGCCAGAGAAACTGAGAGGTACATGCACAATGCAATTCCTTCCATCTTGGACTCTTCAGGGAATATTCTGGTGGATCACCAGGAAAAAGTTGCTGCATTTTGGCTCTGTTTCAGAAACAGGATGGGTGTTTCTTGCCCACCTATTGCTAATATTGATCTATCTCAATTCTTGCCTGTGGTGGATGGTTTAGAGGTCCTTGCAAATCCTTTTTCTATAGAGGAAGTGGGGGAGTGGTTAAGAATCTCAAACCTGATCGTGCTCCTGGTCCTGATGGTTTCACTGTCTTATTCATTAAGCATTGTTGGGATATTGTAAAAGATGATTTTATCAAACTTTGCAATGACTTTCATAGTGCAAGGATTTCTTTGGAGAGTATTAATGGTTCTTTTATCACTCTCATTCCAAAATGACAATCCCCTGAAACTGTGAATGACTTTAGACCAATCTCCCTTACAAACACTTGTCTAAAGTTTATCACTAAGATTCTGGCTAATAGATTCCAAGATAAGATCTTTGATTGCATCCATGATAATCAGTATGGTTTCATTAAATCCAGAACAATTCAAGATTGCTTGGCATGGTGCTTTGAATATATTTTCCAGTGTAAACAATCTAAACAAAAAGTGGTGGTCTTCAAGATTAATTTTGAAAAAGCTCTTGATACAATTGAGCACAGTGCCATCCTTCAAATTTTGAGATGTAAGGGGTTTCCACCTCTTGTCATTAAATGGGTAAAGGAAATTCTTTCTTTAGGATCTTCCTCTGTTATTTTAAATGGTGTACCTGGTAAAACCTTTTGTCCGCTGAAGAGGGGTGAGGCAAGGTGATCCTTTATCACCTATCCTGTATGTACTGGGAGGCGATCTGCTTCAAAGTATTGTAAACTTGGCCCTCGGGGATGGTAGTCTTCGCCTGCCAATTCCTATTGGAGGGGATTATCTTATTGTCCAGTACGCTGATGATACACTAGTAATCTTACCTGCTGACCGTGATCAATTGTTGGTATTCAAGAATCTGCTAAACCTTTATGCTCAGATCACGGACTAAAGGTGAATTTCATTAAGTCTTCCATGATACCAATTAATATCTCTCAGCAGGAGACTGTTGATTTGGCCTGGGGTTTTGGATTGTAAGGTGTCTTCTATGCCCTTTACTTATCTTGGCTTCCCTATGGGCACCACTAAACCATCAATTAAGGATTTTGCTCCACTCATTGACAGAAATGAAAGGAGACTCTCTGCAACTGTCTCTTTTCTTTCATGTGGTGACAGTTTGGTGCTTGTGAACTCAGTCCTTTCCTCTCTGCCCACATATTATATGTGTACACTGGTGATTCTAAAGGAGTTATTGATAGTATTGATAAGGCTAGGAGAAGATGTCTATGGAGGAAAGATAAAAACAAGAAAAGAGTGAACTCCTTGGCTGCTTGGGACATGGTGTGTAAGCCCAAATATAAAGGTGGTTTGGGAGTCATTAATCTTCAGATCAAAACAGGGCTTTTTTGCTAAAAAATTTAGCAAAATTTTACAACTCTGTGTATATTCCTTGGGTAAACCTGGTCAAAAATGCATATTATTTCCAGTCTGTTCCCCATGCAGTCACCTCTTGTGGGTCTTTCTGGTGGAAAGTAATTATGCAACTATCTGAATCTTGGTGTTCATTCTCATCTTGTTCAGTTGGGAATGGTTTTTCTGTCTTATTTTGGAAAGATTCTTGGCTGGGAGATATTCTCTCACTAAAAGTTCCAAGACTGTTCTCGTTTGCTAAGGATCAGCTGGCCTCAGTTAGGGATTTGAAAGTGCCGGATGATCTTTCCGATGCCTTTCATTTGCCACTTTCTAATGAAGCATTTCAAGAATTTGTTGCTCTTCAAGGTATCCTGGAAAATGTTCAGGTGAATAATAATAAGGATGTCTGGTCCTGTAATTTCAATAAAGGTATCTATACCTCCAGTAAATTCTATCAGTTGCGGTTTGCTCAGTTGCCAGATGATAAACCAGCCAAGTGGATATGGAAATCCAAATGCATGTCAAAGCATAAATTTTTTGCCTGGCTGATCCTAAATGATAGGATTAATACCAAAGATATGATTAAGAGAAGGAAATGGAAGATTGATGAGACTGAGTGTTGTGTCCTATGTAAATAACTCTGTCTTGAGGATTGGACGCATTAGTTTTTCCAATGTGTTTTCAGCTCTAGAATCTGGAATTACCTGCAGATACCTTGGAGTGATAACACCGTTTTGGATAATCTCTCCAATGCTAAAAAGAGTTTCAAAGGTCCTTGTTTCACTGAGATAGTGATTCTTGCCTATTGAAACATCTGGAAACAAAGGAATGGAGTTATCTTCAAGTCTGAGAGACATTCCTTCAATGGTTGGAAAGTTGGTTTCATGCTGTATCTCACCTTGCTTAAGCATAGGTTGAGTGCTTCCTTGGCTGAGAAATTATCATCATGTCTTAACACCTTACTTTAGTTTGCGATAGACTATCTTAGTCTATCCTTCTCTGTATATATGTAAATATTTGTAAAATCTTTTTTGGTGGCAATAAAGGGCTGTGGGGACTCCCCTGCATTGGAAATGTTTTTAAAAAAATGTATGGGGATGCCCAGATATTTGAAAGGTAGCCTCCCGACCTCACATCCAAAGATTTCTCGGTACTCTTCCTTAAATTCTGTCGCGCCCCCAAAACAAAATATCTCACTCTCAAATATGGACAAAAGAAGCTTCATATTAACAACCTTATCTAAATCATTCTTGAGAAAGAGTATGGTATCATCCGCATATTGAAGGATCGACACCCCGTCCTCCACTAGGTGCGGCACTAAACTCCCAACCTGCCCATCATCCTTTGCCCTTGCAATTAGGACTGCCAACATATCAACAACTAGGTTAAAAAGAATAGGGGATAACAGATCTCCCTGTCTCAATCCCTTTAAAGTTTTGAAATAATGACCAATATCATCATTTACCTTGATCCCCACACTTCCTCCCTATACAAACCTCACAACCCACTCACACCACTGAGGCGTGAATCCTTTCATGCGAAGTGTTTGTTGTAGGAAGGCCCAATTTACTTTATCATACGCTTTCTCAAAATGAATCTTTAAAAGAACCCCGTCCATTTTCTTATGTTTTAATTCATGAATCGTTTCATGTAGCACCACTACTCCTTCTACAATATTCCTCCCCGGGAGGAACGCGGACTGAGTAGGTCTAATGACACGCTGCACTATTGAAGTGACTCTATTAGTTCCCACCTTAGTGAAAATCTTAAAGCTAACATTCAACAGGCATATAGGTATATATTGCTCAATCCTACACGCATCATCTTTCTTGGGCAAGAGGGTAATAACCCCAAAGTTCAACTTGTACAACTGGAGATCCCCTGAATGGAGCTGAGCAAAAAGAGCCATCAAGTCGTCCTTAATGAACTCCCAACACCTCTGGTAAAATTCCGCAGGAAACCCATCTGGTCCCGGGGCTTTATTAAGTTCCATCTGAGAAATAGCATCAAACACTTCCTATTCCAAAAAAGGCAAAGTTAAGATACTGTTCTCATCAATAGAAACTTGAGGTAGATCTTCATTTCTTGACTCATCAAGAGTGAAAGAAGTGGAAACCGGCGCCCCAAACAACTTCTTGTAATATTCTGAAATAAACACTTTCAAGTTTTCTTGCCCTATAATTGTTCCGTCATCTTGCTCAAGCTGAAAAATCTTTTTTTACGATGCCTACCATTAGCCATGAGGTGAAAATAGATAGTATTATTCCCTCCTTCCTGAATATATGTCACCTTAGCCCGTTGAGCCCACTTGGACTCTTCATCACGTCTAAGGTTAGCGAGGTAAACATCTGCTTCCTTCTTAGCCTTTCTTTCGTCTTCATAGAGAGGAGTGGTCTCTGCCTTTATATCTAATTCATCAATAAGCAGCAACAACTTCTGCCTAAGCTTTTTATATTCCACACTCAAGTTTTTTGACCAGCCTCGTAAAAATCTACGTAGGTGTCTGATTTTTTGCTGCCATCTTTCAATAGGAGTAGTACCCGTAATGACGGATTCCCATTCATCTTTCACCATGTCATAAAAGCCCTCTTGATGCAGCCATGACAACTCAAAAGAAAAGACTGATCTATTCCCATTATGAGCTGCATTCCCTGAGTCAAGTAACAGTGGTACATGATCAGACCCCGCACGGGTCAATCCTTGCACCGTAACCAATGGAAACTTCTGTTCCCACTCAACACTAGATAGTACCCGATCCAACTTCTCATAAGTTGTGGCATCTCGTCTACTAGCCCATGTATATTGTCTCCCAGACAATTCTAGCTCTTTGAGATCTAAACTTTCGATAATCAAATTAAATATAAAAGGCCAACGTGGGTTAAAATTGTCGTTGTTTTTCTCTTCTTGTCTGCGTATAATATTAAAGTCACCACCTACAAAAATAGGGAGTGTCTCCCCCTCACATATGCGAACTAATCCGACAGAAATTCAGGGTTTTATCATCTTGAGCAGCCCCATAGACAACAACTAAAGCCCAAAGGGAATCATCATCCTTTGTTCTGACATGGAATTTCACAGAAAAGTCACCCGCAACCACCTTTTGCACAACTAACGTTGAGGAATTAAAACCAACTAGAATCCCACCAGACCTACCATGGGGAGGAAGACAATACCAACAAAAGTCATACCCCCCGCCAAATAATTTAACAACCTTTTATCAAAACTCGATCTCCCTGTTTCCATAATCGCTACAAAATCTAATTGGAACTCTTTAACGGCCTCATTAACTTGGACATGTTTTTCCTTATCTCCAAAACCATCACTATTCCAAAAAACGCCTTTCATCGAGAATTAATATGTAATGATTTCAGCCTAGAACTTCTTCTTTTCGGTCTGGATGATCCTTTCTTTTTACTTTTGCGGGGTTTCGTGACTTTCACAGTCTGGGAACCTATATCCCCAGTACCTCCTCTTCCTCCTACTCTCCATTCGCATAGTCCTCACACAAAGTGGATGCTGGCTTCATGACTAGACTATCAGACTCATCTTTGTTATCTTTGTCACCACAATTAATGTTATTAGATAAGAAATTTAGTTGACGCGAGGCTTCTAACTCTTTAAGAAAATTAACCGATTTATCAACTACAGAAGGTGAAGTTCCCAACGAAACTCCCAACCTAGATGCTCGCTGAACAATAGAGTTATTCGAAAGAGAATTAAAACAAAGCCGCGTAGGTGTACCTGAAAACTTGTCGTCTCGATGGGCAGCAAGGCGAGCTGCGTTCTCCGGGATCGGCATGTCAGCGTGTGGCTGTGCCCGAAGGCATGCACTCGAACGCAGACCAGCTCCCTCCGTCTTGGACACACCTCCATACGCCATGACATCCTCCCTAGAAGGCTTCATGGTCCTAGCCGACGACATGCCCACGTCGAGCCCCAGCATCCCACCCGACTGCTGTGTTGAAGTGAACCTCGGCGGCGTAGACATTGATCCGTCAAGTGTAGTTACCACTACACCTGACCCCTGCAGCTCTCCAGGTCCTTGGACGTCCACCTTGCAGCTCCCCTCCACTCCCGGGTAACACCCAGCCATCAGCGCATCAGTCCCCTGGCCAAGTTTGGCTTGCTAGTATGAGAAATAGGACACAATTGTCCCACCTCCTGCTGCACTTGCTGCAACACATGATTTTTTCTTTCCTCCGTGTCCTGAATGTCTTCCAGTACGTCCTCTAGCACCGAACCATTAGCCTCCTTTGATGTCGGAGCAACATCCAATGACGGCTGCACCAATGGCAGCAAAAACGGACTCTGCTCGGCAGGAGCAACCCCTGCCTCTTCAAGTCAGCCCGGCATAGAACTGGACAGAAGCGTGCCCGGCACAGTAGCAGCAGTGACGGGCATTGCGGCGCTGACCTTCCCATGCACCGGCCTCTCGTCCGATGTCGTCCCAACCGAAGATTGCGCACGGAGCCAATGTCGTGCTTGCTCCAAAGATCTCAAAACCATAGGAGAGAAGACCACCCTGCACCTAGAAAGAGCTGCCGATTTTTGACCTTGAGAGTTTGATTGAGTATTCGTGTCAGTCATATTTTCATCTGACTTAGCTGCGGCCATCGGCACCGCCGAGCTGGAAACATTCAGAGAGTTTTTTGCTAGTGCGTCCCTAAAATCATCACCCAGGTCCCCATCATCCTCATCATCCGCAGGAGGCTCAACCATCATAGTGTCACCGTCCTCTTTCTTCTCCTCCCCTTCGACCACAAAAGATAGATCGTATAGACCATCCTTGATAAACATCGGAAAAGACTCTGGTATCTTTGTGAAATTTAAGCTACCCACCAAAATACGAAGTACACCATGTTTCCTTGTATATCCCATATCCACCTTAGATGTTTTGCCAAGCAAATAACCAACCGCCCAAAGTGCCAGAAAATCTCCTAAGTAATCCTCCGGAATACCCGAAACACGTATCCAGAACTCCGGTAGGGTGTCAATCGGCTCAACCCTCTGAGCCCAACTATCCACTGTCATCTCACAAGAACTGTTAGGTACCTTGCAAGTGCCAAATATTTTTACGTTCCAACTCATTCTTAGAAGGAAACTGCACCTTGAAAACATTTTGGCCCATTTGACGCACATCCCAAACAAATTGGTCAGTGGGTACCAATCCCTAAAGCTGTGTGACCACCTGAGGAATAGTCATCTCTCCTCGGGAAACTATAATCGATGCCATCTTTTCATTATGTAACTTGGACCTATAATTATCAGATAGGGGCATACGGAAAAATGTGAGCTCGTCATGAGGATACCCGTATATGATCAGTTGTGGCTTTGGAGGTGAAAGAAGAGGACACTCGGCTGTTGCATGCTCAGCAGCCTGGAAAATATCACAACTCGGAGCTGGACATTCTGCTAACAAATGCCCCGCCACCACGCAGCGGAAACACTTTAGTTTGTCCACCTTTTTTCCTTTCTTTTGCACCGCACCATTGACTGCCACTGCCAACTACTCCGCGGACACAACTTGATGGACTTGATGATGTACCACAGTCACCGGCGTTTGAGAAATAGCATCCCTAACAGCCTGAACCCCTTGAGCTCCTCCCGTCGCTGCACCCACAACATCTATTGCGGGAACCGCAGACTGCACCGGCGTCTGCCCTCCTCGCACATGAAGCTCTGTCGGGGGTGGCACCACGGGTGCATAGCGAGCCCTCCCGGCCCCCTGACGGTAGTTACCGCGGTAACCATTGTGCCTCCCTCTTCCCCTGCCCAAGGAACCACGACCCATGTTTTCATAACGCTGTCGTCCCCTGAATCCATGCGATCCATTGTTCCTATTCCGATCCTACTGAGGAACAGCCCCGACATTGAAGGCATAACCTCCAGCTTGGAAGTTCTGGCCCTGGAACTCTGCACCTCCATGATCCCCACCATGGTAGTACCCCATTCCCTGCCCAAACTGCTGACCTCCACCACCTGCGCCCGCAAATCCGCTCGGACCTCCAACTTCGAAATTCCTCTGATGGTGGCCACCCCGGGCCGGGTTAATAGGACCCCTGCCGGCACCACGCCCAGGGAAACCCCCTGCAGCTGATCTCGACCACCACGGCCGCCACCATGATTTGCCATGTTCCTAGCAAAGACTAGCGGCAGCGCTTCGGCGGCTCTCTTCCACGAGAACCCTAGGCGCCGACGCAACCTGGATTCGATAGGAATAAACGCCATGTTGGGAATATGCCCTAGAGGCAATCATGTATGATGTAATTCCCAATGTATTCATAAAGTTATTAAGTTGTCCTTGTTTTGAACATCTGATATATGTCATTGAATATGTGATTTGATTGTGGAACTATGTACTCATGTTGTTCATGCTAAATTGTCCTTGGTCATTAAGCTTGTGCTGGACACACCCTAGACTAATGTGAGTGTTGGCTGATGACACGGTTCTACTTGTCATGGGCATGGAGATGCCACTCCAACGTTCACAGACTTGGCTAAAGAGTTTAGCAAGTCGGACTGACCCATATTGAGATGCAACGAGCAAGTCGTCATTTGCATGTCTCAATCAATGTAATCCTTGGACCTGAGGTTGTCGCACAATCCGAGTTGTGAATCACCGACTTAGGTTTTGTCGAACGTTGTTCCGTGACAAGGCAGTTATAAAGGCAGAGTTTGGGTCGAATGAGAAGCAAGCTGCGTGATGTGGATAATCAAGATGGGATTTTGCCCCTCTGAATGGAGAGATATTCTCTGGGCCCTCTCGAGTGATATGATTCAGGAAACATTGCCATGCGCGACTCGGTTAAGTGTTAACTGAGTCTGTTGACTAAGATTTAGTCAGATGAATCATATATCACGGACTGATAAGAGAGTTGAGCTATTTAAGAGATGACGATAATTCACCTATAGTTTGACAAGGTATATCGTGAGGCAAAAGGGACTCAGATGAAAGTCACATTAGAAGGTATGTCGTCATGACTCTATGGCACTTGGGAGTCGGCACGTTCTGCTAGGAGCCGCTACTGATTGATCGATTGAGAGTCGGACTCCAATCGTGTCCAAGTCGCCATAAGCCTGCAGGGTCGCACACTTAAGAGCGGGAGCAAGTATATTGGTCGGGTTGGATCCAAACCGGAAATGGACTGAATTTGTGGGTCGGACTCACAGAGGGAATATGCCACAAGCGTTGTGCATCCCACTCCCACTCGCTATATAAAGAGGTGTGCATGTTGCCCAACGGGCATAAGTTTTCCACTCCCATGCGTTGGAAACACTAGCCCCACTCAGTCCAGCCGCCGCACCGGACCTAGCAGTCCGCCGTCGGACCTCCTCCTCGTACTTGTGGATACCGGCAGAGGTGTTGTACGATCAGCACTTCGACGATCGCGGGATTGGATCGGCTGGATCGGATCGTGGGAATACACTGCATCGACGTGCTTCATCGATAATCCGCATCTGAGCGTCTAGTGGTAATCCTTGTGGCCTTCTACCTCGGCTAGATCTTGGAAGTACCGCGTAGAAAAGTTTTTGTTTATCTCTACGCGTTCCAACACGCCCCCAGAGAGCACATTCTGAATACAGGTTTCAAGCCCAAGCGTGTGCCCCAGGCCACGAAAAACTTTCCAGGTGTCGAGGGACCACCTTGGCCCAAGACTCGAGGCCCAGCCCGACACGGATTCAATCCGAACATTTGAACCATTCGATCATTTGAACGAGAACGATCCGACATTTTCGGATCAGCAGGGATATCTACCGGCGTAGACAGCGGCCTTGATGCCTCCGGTGATCGCCGTCCTCGACGGACAAGCATCCAAGAACCATCGTCCACATCCTCTTCCAGTTGGAACACCGTCGGTTCCATCACCGGAAGTTTAACAACCTTCTTATTTGAATGATCCGAGATCGAACTAAGAGACAATGCCAAGCATACCTTGATCTACGGCGATCCGAGTACATGAGCCGCCATCTTCTTCTCCAATCTCTTACGCATTCTTCTAGTGAGGGAGTCGAGGTTGTCTCCCATGTCTCTATCTGCCACCGGCGACGGCGATCTGCATAGATAACGAAAGGAGGTTACGGAATCATCCTCACCGTCGTCGTCAGAACTCTCTTCCGCCTCGAGAGAAAGAGCCCAAAACCGGCCACCGATCGTCCCCGGTGCAGATCCCGGCGGTGACACCGTCGTTGCAGCCACGAGGTCTCCACCGTTGTCGAGGCATCCCTCTCGCCTATGACGCATCTTTGGTCCATCCTTCAAGCACGCCTAAGATCGGGCGATATCTTCTGATGTATGTTGGGCTGTGCGCTAAATCTTTCTCACTGCCATGCGGCCGGCGACTAGAAAATTCACCTACGTTGATTTGTGCTATGCATGTCAGGCGGGAGCGTGCTGCTCAATCTGTATGCTGCCAAATAATAACTCGACGCATTGTCCCTACTCGGATGTTCTCAGTGTCCCTGCTACGTTCATGTTTGGTCTTCTCTAACTTAATTAATATCTACCATAGCGCTTTTGCTTCGGTGTCACCCCCCTAAACCAAAACTTTGATATAAGAATGGCTGAGATTGCTTTGTACCCTTCCATTAACATGGACGGTTGTGAATAATTAAGTCGTATTAAGGCATACACAACCCTATATAAACTTGTCAAGGTTATTTGAATTACGTATTTTGCGTATAAGTATTCGCACAAAATTTATATGTCATCGTGGGCATATCGTTGCTTCACACATGATTAGAAGTGGGGGACGGACGGTTTATAATTCGAATATTTGTATATACATAATACGTTCGTATATAGGCATGGTACACCGAATTAGCACAATTAATAAATTTTTACTCTAAAATGTAGATCATGCCCTTCCACCAAATAGGTGATTTCTATTTGGGATTCTGCACGATATGCATGTGGGACAGAATTACTGGATGCAATTCTTATGCTTCGCTGCTTCATGTGCGATCTGTGTTGGCAATACGTTTAGATGAAACAAAAAAAAAACCCAACGAATTGGTGCTAAATACACACATGTTATGCATAGGCTGATCCTGCCGGCTATGCATAGCCCTTAAGCAACCTGATTTTTTTTACATAATTGTAAGCACGTACACAATGGATAAACCATGCCAGCGTGACGGAAAATAATAGGAATCTGAGCATACCGTTTGCCGTGACATGGAAATTAAAAGAAAATACAGTTTGTCGGGATGTTTATTTAAACGGCCTATCGTTGACAAATTTATATTACAATTGTTGATCCTTTGTTCTTTACACAGTATATAAACGTAAAGGTGGACGCATATCATCATCAGCCGAATTGTTCTATAACTTCACTAGAATAATTTTATCACATGTAAACAGATGCAAACAAATTCAGGCTCCCTATTTATTTATGTCGTATATAGTATTAGTTCCCCTAATTAGCACAACGATTGATAATTAGCATACTAGGGACATTAACCTGTTTATGCTTAAAGATTCGTTTGAAGGTCACTGTAGATTATCTCTGATATCTCATGTATATATACTAGTAAATGTGTCCGTGCGTTACTACGGTTATTATTTTTATTGATTATCTTGCTAGGCTTCCCGGTCGTGTTGCTTACAATAAGAACATGTATTTATAAGTTGTTATCCCACCTGTTAGGAATTAATTAATTAATTTAATCAATAGATTTAATCCCTGCTTATGTCGGTTCCACTTTGGCAATCGCTTCCTTGTAAACCGCCTGTGTACCAGGATACCAGGGTATGTATACTCGATATTCTATTAATGAAACCAACCGTTCGATTTATTTGTTGTCTCTCTTTTTTGCTCTGTATTTACTTCAACACGTTATTAGTACATAGTCTCTACCAACAGTGATTCATTACCGAAGAGGAGAAAAGAAGAACACTCGCAACAGAGGTACATGAAAGAGAACAAGATGCAGGAGGCGGCTCCGACAATCCGACACGTACGATCGACTATGGATCAACGGAAAATCGTCTATGCGGAAGGTGAGCCAAGGCCAATCACGATGATGTGGATAAATACTCCCTCGTGGTATGGTGCACCGCTCTCGCGCATCGTGTTTCAATCCCCGCACATTTTCCTCCTATTGTTGACGATCGTTGACGCATGTTCTTAATATGGACAAGTCATATCCATCTCATAGGAATTGTTTGATCTCTACACGTAGAGAAAGATCCATGGGAGGATGGAAACGAGATGTTGGGACCTAAAGTTTCCTATCTCAGTGCCATTGAACCTACCAACACAATTGGTTAGGAATCAAGAATATATTCCGGTATCTCCATGGCACCAAATGTCTTGACCACATTTGAATTTTGGACAAATCCAAACTCCAATAGCATTATCGTATTGGCTACTTACATGATCCCATGATGTGTAATGCGTGGTAGATTTGTCACTCCATTCATGTCTTCCAAACAAACTTTGGAGACTATACCTACCATGACCGTTCTGAGATGCAATGCTTCATGTTAACACGTGTGGATTCATGGAATGATAAACCAAATATATTAGTCATGTGGTGTTGGTTCTATCGGATCACCGACCATTAAGTTCTCATCAAGATTTTTAAAGAGGTAATATCAACATGAGATCATATGTCATATTTTCTGTTTTCCCCATCGGGGTTTTTGGAAAAGTATACACAACATATTTATTATTCTCTAAAACTCTATGGATTTCATTCATATTGAGTTAACAGAGACAATAATCATTATATGTTGTATCATTTTCTCCTTATTTTCTCAATTGGGTTTTAAAGGAGTTTTAACAACATATCAAATACACTCCTCATATTTTCCCAAAGGGTTTTTGGGGGAGAACTTCAAAGATCATATGTCATAATTTCCGTTTTCCCCGCCGGGGTTTTAAAGGAAGTATACAAGGCATATTTATTTTTCTCTAAACTCACTATGGATTTTTTTTTTCCTTTTAAGGTTTTCCCGTGTATGTTATCAAAGAGACAGTAACCTATCATTTTCTCCTTATTTTCCCACCGGGTTAAAGGAGTTTTAGAAACATGTCATACACACTACTCTTCTCATATTTTTCCCATAGGGTTTTTGGATGAGACTATTTCGAGATGACATAATTTACAAAGGACATTGTTTTTACAAGGACTTCATCGCGAAGTCTAAAGACAAGCATGAATTAAGGGGAGTGTTAGGAATTAATTAATTAGTTTAATTTACGGGTTAAATCCCAGCTTATGTCGTTTCCACTTTGGCAAGCGCTTCCTTGTAAACCGCCTTTGTACCAGGGTAATATACTCGATATTCTATCAGTCAAACCAATAGTTCGATTTATTTGTTGTCTCTCTCGTTTTCTCTCGATTTACTTCCAACACCACGTCACGAGTTGGCATGTGGAAGTTAGGAAATGAATATTCCTTAAAAAACCAGCTCAGGCATCCACATAGCACGACGCACCACACCAATTCAAATAAATCTTCAAGGGAGAAATGAGATGGTGGGATTGTTGCATACTATGTGGAAGTTTAACAACCAATTCAAAAAAAAATTATAGTATCCATCAAAAGATTTTAATCCAAACAAAATTGAACTATACTGTTTGTATACAAATTATTATTTTTAGTTTTGCAGCCTTTTTTTTTTTTGCCTCGGGGCAGTCCATTACTGTATGTGGAAGCTATGGCCAGGAGCTTGAACTTCTCTATGATCGTCTATCATTTCTCTAAATCATCCATGGGAAACATCTGAAAGGATTTTTTGTAGATATGAGATTGGAGGAAGTTAGGATTGCAATTTCTAAGTCGACTTAGTTATAGTAGAATAAAACACAGACTTGGATTAAAATTACACACACAAAAATAGACATGTGAGGCAAACATAATCACTTGCTCGTTGTCAATCTAACATCCTGCTTCTATGCTATTGAGGTCCTGCCCAAAGGAACCGCCAAGATCCGAAACAGCGAATGGCTGAACTCACTACCCTGCGCGCTAAATGCTTGGCTACCACACGTCGATGGTGGCCTTGGTGACAGTACTTATCCCCTCCATGTATGCTATTGCCTGCTGTGATAGAATCAATTTTACAAGGTTAAACGAATTACTGAACACTTAAGCCGAGACTTCAGAAGTGCACGGAAATTGTATCAGGATGAATAGAAGTGGGGTTTGGGTTCTCTTCTGCATCTTCTTGCCATACTTCTTGATGGAGCTGGCCCTGAGGAGTGAGGACATCCTTCTGATCCGTATGGTGTTTTCTTGACATCTGTCATTCCGACGCAACATTTGGATTCTTGTCTAAGTGTTTTTTTGGGATCTTGGACTCATCATACATACCTTCTCGTTGGTAAGCGTGCCTTCAGAAAATATGGCCATACATCATCTAAGGAATACGGCAGAAACGTGTGTGCCCGAGAGTTCATCTTCCTCTTATATAATATATGTTGTCTCCATCAAGTGTGAGTGTGCTTCTCCGGCGATTGTTCGATCAGGCCGAACTCCCCAGCCTCATCCGCTGCAGAAGCGTTTAAGGAAGAGAAGGTCAATGCATCGTGGCCAAACGCCCATTCCTACTTCGGCCAGATTGCCATGCATAGGGGAGCTCGCTGCTGAGCTTAGCGTGTGGGGAGCCAGGAAGACAGAAGGCGGTGGAGCGAGCGCGGAGGAAGCCGGATAGCAGGTCTCAGCGTCGGGAGTCTCTTCAGCCCGGATCGGCCAGAGGTGGCGGCGAAGGGCCGGGGTGGAAACGGCGACGTAGCCCTGGCCGATGACTTGGAGAACGGGGAGGGATACAAGGTAATATCCGTTCGGTTCCACCGGCCGGAGGAAGGCGACGGCTACGGTGGCCTGAGATCGGGAGGGACGGCGGGGGGGTCAAACAACCAAAAGGCTGCTGTGATCCGTACGGAAGGAGGTGTCGTTTCGTTAGGGAGAAGGGAAGGAAACGGTTTGATGGCATTTTGTGGGTAATATATAATTTGGTGGGAGGGTAAATCCGTAAAAATCTAGACGGACCGAAGAAGTCTTTCTCTCTTTATTGTTAGGTAAAGAAGTGGAGAAAATCTATGCATTGGCATATCATCAACACTATGTCCATGTTGAATATTCATTATGAACGGCTTTTGCAAAGTCAGCCTATAGTATTTTCTTATATTGCTACCTAAAATAGGAAAAGCATATGTGCCATGATTAGATTTTTTTTTGACTTTCTAGCACGTTAGGAATGTAATTCAAATTGAAAAATGGGCCTCGGTAGACACAACTAAATACAAGATATGTTGCAGTGTGGATAACGGTTGCACAAAATAGTGGAGTCGAGAATATTTTAAATGTGGCATAACTTTCAACATTTGGGTGACATAGTTTTTTCATGTATTTTTGTACAGACATAACTCATATAACTTTTATTGCCTAGAAAGTTATGTAATATGGTTGCCAGCTGATGTTTATCCAACCTAATGGTTGACTCAATAGGAAATAACAATAGAAAGCGGGTTAATATTATCTTTTGAAGGATCGCAAAATCTGCCATGTTCCCTTTTACCTTTGGTACCAGGTTTTTATCCAAGGGATTAGATGGGGTGTGTATGAACTATTTGTTTCGTTACCGGCCAGACAGGCAAGGTTTTTCGGGAATATTATGTAGAGAAGGTTAGGTTTTCATGAGCAACATCATGCTCATTGACTTCCACATTAATTAATAATTATGCTTTCAATATGTCAAAGGTTCCTTTTAACTATTATGTTGCACTTAATAGTTCTATGTTTAATGTTTAACAACAAATCCATTTATGAAGGACCTACGTTTTCTTTGCAGCTAAAAAATTATAAGACACTTATTGTAGCTCATTAAGTTATTGCTTCAAGTACCCATTACTCCTTTTACCAAAAAAAATCCAGTTGTAACTATTAATTTTTGTTTTCCTTTTTTAAACTACCATGCTACTCCTCAAGTGAAGATATCCTACTTATAAACTATTTTTTGATATGTTAGACAAGAGACATCTTACCTTTTTTTTGATGTCGTGAAGAGTTATATATGTATATATGCATCGGTATCTTCAAATTGGCTATTTTGATATAGTAATATTCACGTAGGAAACGTCTTTATCTCAAAGGGATAAGTGATTAACATCTTAAGTTATTTTTTGGTGTAAAATTGTGTGGTCACTTTCCCCGAAGTTTGTCTAATAGTCATTAATCTATGTTTTTTCTTCATATCGTTTATCCATGATGACACTGGAATGATGTTGGATAACATTGGAAATCTTAACTTTCTCCGTAGATACTGTCGTGGTGGTGTCACGGCAGATGCCATAGGATGGCTAAAGATGTGGGAACGATGGACGCTGGAGGTGCTCGGGGAGGGATCACGCGACGTGTAGACGCGTGAGGTGAGGATCAAACACTGCAAACAACACGATCTACCCAGGTTCAGGGCCCTCGTGAGGAGGTAAAACCCCTACTCCTGCCTTTCTTTATGTATTCTCGTGTCTCACCGAGTAGCCATAGTACAAATGTTCTTGCTACCGAGTAGCCACTCTTCTCTCTCCGAGTAGGATTAGGTCAAGGATCTCTACGTGTGATCCAGCCCAAGTCTCGTATGTGATCGTCCCTCGCGCAGGAGGCGGCTGGGCACCTTATATACCCGGTGCCCTGCCGGATACAGCCAAATACAAACAAGTGTCGACATTGTGTGCACATCGTCTTTCTTCCGAGTTCCCGCTAACAACTTTGGCTTCTAAGCTTGTCCTGATGCAGAAAGTCGTTGGGCAATACCAAGTAACCAGTCTGTTATCACTGTGCGAACACAGAGTAGGTCCCCCCTATCCTGCGACGCCCTGCTGACAGACTGTCGCTGTCAGGCACGCCGTCCCCAGATGAACAGTGCTGTGAACAATGCCAAGTACGGACCCGGGATACGCGGGATCCTGTGTCAGAACGGCTCCTTTGACTTCTGGCCCGAGTAGGTTCCCGCCAGTTTTACTCGGGCCAACTCTTCTACTCGACCAGATATAACTTGCTTGATATCTCCTTCTGGTCATCTTTTGTCAGACCGAGTAGTAGTCGACCGGGTAGCAAGTACCGGGTAGGCGGCTACTCGACCAACCCTCTATTCTGAGTGTTGCCTTTACCACTTGCCTTTACCCTACTCGGGGGTAACCCCCCGACAGCAGTCCCCGAAGCTGGTAGAGTCTTGCGAACTTGTTCACTAGGCTCTGCCAGCTTAAAAACCAATCTTTGCATCATCGCCCTTGAACCTCAAGATGCCGAGTAAAACCTCCGAGTAGCACTCTGGAAAGTACCTTGGGTTTCCTTTCTTCCGAATAGGGCTAGTCTCCTTCTCTGCGTCCGAGTAAAAGGACTTAGAGAATTTCTCAAGCAGAGTCTCTGCAGCGCAGAGCACAATCCAGCCTTCCGTGCTGCAATTGGACACGTGTCAAGCATCCGCGACCCCGTCGTCTCGCTGCCCAGGACACGACGTGCCACGCGCCCAGTTTTCACGGAGTGGGCCCACCGGCTCGTCATGTCCCATCAAGCGCAGTAATAGCCCACGATCTGGTCGTGGGATCAATTGTGGCCGTTACGCGCGCGTTCCGCGCTTGTGTGCGTTTCTAACCGGCCACAGACCCCACCACACGAGAGTTATGGCCACGATCGATCCCACTACCCCGATGGTAACGGTAATCTGAGGAGAGGATATAAATACCCCCATCGGTAACTTCCTCTTCTCCTTCCTCCGTACTTTCCTCTTTCGCCTCTCTGTTTCTTCTCCGCCGCCGAGCTCTCCGTCGACGCGCAACTCTTTGCGCCGCCGCGGATTCATTCTCTCCACCAGATTCTTCCAAACTTTCCACCACCTTCTCACTCGCTGTCATGGCTGCTCGCGCCGGCTGGGCTGGTTCTGATGTCACCGTCGACGATTGCTCCTGGCTCGTGAACACCCGGAGGGTTCCTCCTGGTGTTCAGTGCCGGCCGTCCGACGGCGAAATCGTTCCGGCCCCGCGGGAGGGCGAGCACGTCGTCTTCCTCGCGCACTTCGCGCGAGGATTTGGCCTGCCAGCTTCCGATTTCCTCCGTTCCTTTCTGGATCACTTCGGTGTTCAGATGCATCATCTCCCCCCAAATGCCGTCGTCTTCCTCGCCTATCACACCGTGGTGCGCGAGGCCTTTCTTGGCGTCCGCCCCACGGTGCAGACGTGGTTGAAGTACTTCCACCTCCGCCAGCAGAGCAAAGGGAAGAAGGACGGCGCGGCCGCTGGCAGCCGGGTAACCGACACCGGCAGCGCCATGATGGTGCAGCGGACGGGAACCAATCACCCTCGCATCAAGGGCTTGGACTCCGTCCGTATGTGGCAAAAATCCTTCCTCTATGTGAAGAATATCCCCGCCACGAAGGGGGGAAAGGTAACGGACCGCATCAATCTGCCTGCTTGGAGCAACCGAGCTCCATCCGGGCAGAATTGGAAGACGAAGCCCTCCAACGACCGCAACGCAGTGCAGATGGAGGAGCGGCTCGCTCATCTAATCGGAGAGGGCCTCAAGAGCGATGATCCCGTCGCCTGCTGGATCCGGAACCGGGTGCTGCCTCTGCAGCAGTGCTCCCACCCAATGTGCTACCTGGGAGGCCCCCGCGACTGCACTCCGACGACCACGTTCGAGCTCAGCAACGCGGACGTCGCCGCGCACGCAAGATCCATCCTGACCACAAGCCTTCGAGATAACTGGCAGTATGGGTTCATCCCATTCAGCCGCACGAAGCCGATTCCTCGGGTACGTTCTTCTTATTCTGCTTCCAATATATGCAATCCGAGTAGAGAGCCTTCTCTCCTTGCTGCGACTAGCAATCGCATTCTGCGCCGAGTAGAGCACTCTGCAGAACTGCTTAGGCTTGATATGCTTGATGTTTGCACGCCTTGTCGAGTAGCATACTTAGGAGAAATGCTTAGGCTTAATGTGCTTGTTGTTTGCACGCCTTGCCGAGTAGGACACTTAGCAAATTTCCCTAGGCTTAGTGTGCTTTGTGTTTACACGCCCATCCGGGTAGAATGCCTTCACGCTACTCGGCTAATTTGCGATGTTTCTCTGTCCTTCAGGTCCTTGACCGCCAGCTTGCTGAGAGCTGTGAGTGTTTCGAGGGCAACTGGTCATCTGACCGAGAAGAAGATGACCAGGCCTCCTTCGAGACCGCGGACAAGCTCGATCCTCCTGAAGCCGCCCAGGCGAGTGATCATCACGCGGAATCGTCTCTTCGTGACTGGTCCGAGCATGAAGGTGAAGGTAATTGAACTTATCCCTTCTGATCGCGAGCAGCGCAAACCAATTGCTTTCTGCTTCTGAATTGTTTTCTTCCTTTCTATTTCACAGATGGTGCTGATGCTGAGGACCAAGACGAGGATGAGGATGAGGACGAGGACGCCCAGGTCGTCAAACCTCTTGCAGTTGCCGCTCCTGCCACCCGTAAACGGACAGGCAGTGGCGCCCAAGAGCCTCCCGCCAAGAAGAAGAAGCTGACCGAGAAGACGAACAAGAAGGTCGTGAAGAGAAAGAAGCCAGCGATTCCTTCCCGCTAGGGGTAAGTTCCTTCCCGGTTATGCGCTTTGGTTCACTTCGTTCTTCTCGGTTGATTCCCAATCCTTTTGCCTCGCTGTTTCCTCTTGATTTCCTCTGCCCTCTTCTTATTTCTGAACACAATTTTCTCTTCAGAGCCCCCTTGGACGCGGACGCCGCTCTTGCGTCCACTGAGACCCAGAAGAAAGCCGCCATCGACGTTGACAAGCTTATTGACCTTGATGACGACGAGAACAACGCCGCCAACGCACAATCAGAGGGCACCGATGCCCAGAATGCCGAGCTGGAGCAGCAGTCCCGCGCAGATCAAGAAGCGCAGGATGCTGCTCACCAAGATAGACCTCCTTCTCCTCCGGCCAATACTGCCGAGGAGAACCAAGAACAAGACACCGAGATGCACCACGACGCCGCCCTTGAGCGGCAGGAAGAAGGAGAAGCGCAGCCAGCAACAGGGGCTGCTGGACAAGAAGACCCCGCGGCCCAGCCGCGGGTAGAAGAACCGGATGCCTCACAGCCAGATCCCGCTGCCGAGCAGCGGGTAGAAGTAGTTGACGAGGCGGAGCAATATCCTCTGAGCGGCGCGCAACCTGGTGCTGCGCAGGGTAGCGCTCAACCAGACGCCGCGCCGAGTAGCGCACCACTGGCGCCGCCTACTGATCAAGGTACCTCCTCCAGTGCACCAGATTCTTCCTTGGTGCAGAAAACCAAGGCTACAGCCAGCTCTCCGGCCAAACCGGTTACGAGGAAGAGCGCCCAGGAAGCCGCAGAGAAGAAGGCCGCCGAGGAGAAGGCCAAGAAAGCCACCGAGAAGAAGAAAGCCGAGAAGCCAGTCACCGAGAAGCCAACAGCCAAGAAGGAAATTTCTTAGAAGCGGGCTGCCGAGATGCCGCCGCCAACATCAACTGTCCAGTCCAGTCAACTGGCTATCCGCGAGCCTGACGGGGCTGCTGTCGCTGCTGCTGCATCCACCGTCTCAGATCAGCCCTGCTACCCTCCTTACATGGTGAAGGTTAGCCAGCAGCACCAGGTCGGCCTCACCACCAAGGAACAGAAACTTGCTATTCAGAAAGGGAAGAAAGCCGTGGCAGTGGACTCCAGACCCCCAGCTCCGAATCAAGACAAATCCCTCTCCATTTCTTCGCGCGGAGTTCAGGATCAGGCGCTGACGTCCCATGGCCTTGAGCAAGTACTGGATCTGGTCGGCTTCATCGATGCCAAGTGGGACAGCAAGGTTCTTGGCAATACAAACTGGAACGGCACGGATCTGGGCGAGATAGACCATATGCGTGTCGACTGGAACAAGGTAGACCTGGATTACAAACCCATGACTGTCTCCTCCAGCTCTGCTACGCTTGCCGCCAAGATGTTTGTCCACCGCAAGAACGCCGAAGACCTCTGTCGTGGGATAATCACGGCAGATGTTACCGGGGGTAACTGATCTAGGGGCAAGTCGACACAGGTATTTGGGAGAGGGTTTAGCTCGAAGGAAGACATGGCGAAAAGCAATCTAAGAGCCGGAAAACAACTCGCCGGATCTCGATATGATTATACTGGATACTCGATAATAGGTGTTACAGTTATGACTTGAATCTCTGGCAAACTAAACCTAGGGGCCGGTTTATAAAGCACCCGTACACCCCTAACTTGCCTTTCAAGGCACATCTTGAGTCCTACTCGAACTCCACATACAAAGCCTAACTTTCCTTATCGCAACCCACAAGCCGGGTTACGAATCTCACAAGCCTTTGAGCCTTCTAGTAACCTTTTTACCCCTATCCGGGTATTGATCAGCTCACCTCGGGCCGGATTATACCTTGAAGTGGGCCTACCGGGTTACTATCCCCCCATCAGTAGTCCCCAGGATAGCGCGGGCTTCACAGATCCATTCTTGAAGTGCTCGCTATTCCTTAAAAAGACATGAAACACCCAAGCTTACGTGAACCGGGTCAAGTTACTTTAACATATGACTAGACATAGCTCCGCAGCGGTCATTCGACAGTTCGATCCTTCCTCGAATGCCCAACGAACATTTTCAAATTTGGACCCTAAGATATTAAGGCCCTACTCTTGATAAGGATCCCGGATATCTCGGGACAAATCGCATTCCAAACACCCGCAACACCAAATCTGTGCGGATAATTATTGCTCCGTAACCTCCGGCTTTCCAGCCGCGGGCGAGCTCACCACCTTCCTTATAAATATCAGCCGATGGTAACCCTAAGTCATTCATCCCGCTTCATCATCCCTTTCCTCCACGCTCCCTCGCAACTTCTGCCACTGGGCTCGCACGCTTCAAGAAAGATAAGGCCACCTCCGGCCGCACTCGTCCTCAAGCTATCCAGCACCGCCACTAAGCACCGTTGTCACACCCGCGCTTCTTCATCGAGGGCCGTGACGCAACACTCAAGCCGCGCCACGCACCTCCCTCACTTCGGACCTCAACTCCTTTGGTAAGCCTTTCTCAACCATACAATTTAAGCTCGCAGCCTTTTCAATCTGACCAAGATTGGATCTGGGTCAACCCGTAAACTGATTTTCTGATATCATCAAATTGAACCGCTTCGATAGACCTTAGTTCCTTTAGTCACCTGATACGTAGTCGCAGCTCATCCCCGCGCACTTATCGGCCATCCAACTTTGCACAAGATTGCTCGCAAGCTTTTCGATCTAGATCCATTCCACCTTGTTATTTCCGCCTGTCGCATTAACACCCGGAAAATCCTCTTTTTCCAGCTAATCCTTCCACAATAAAGGCATGGGCAACCATCCATGTACACCCAATTCACCTGAACGTGTAAGTAATTAGCAATTTACTCAACCTCATCTAACACCCGGAAAAATCTTCTGCATTTAATGTCGTAGTGCATTATCCGGGTTTCATTTTAGCCTTCAACGCCTTGACGTCTCCAAACCCGAATGATTTGATGCTCCGAATCTCACTCCATACTTTTCCTGTCCCTTGCAGGTCAACTCCATGGCTCCTAAAAGACAAGGAAGACACCCGGCTTCTGCAAAGGCCTCTCAAACCACTTCTGCCGACTGGGGTCGGTCTTCAACGACAAAGGCCAAGCTAGACGGGATGGCCGAGCTAGGAATCCTTCCTTCTCAAAAGGAAATACATTGGAGGGCTCCTGGCGATGAGACCCGTCCCACTCCTATCGGGAACGAGGTAATTTGCTTTACCGAGCATGTGACCCGGGGATTCCGTCCTCCGGGTCACCCTTTTTTCCGGGAAGTCTTGAGCCACTACGGCCTCCGGGTGTTCGACATAGGGCCTAACTCTATGCTGAACATAACCCACTTCATAGTTTTGTCCGAGTCGTACTTACGCACTCCGCCAAACCTTGTTCTTTTTACCGAATTACTCCAATGCGAACCATGCTATGAGAACGGTAACGGAACGCTTCTTACCTGCGGCGGGGTGTCTATCCAGCGCCGCAAACACTCACTGATGCCACCTCTCAACCTGAACTCTGACGCCAAAAACTGGCAATTATCCTTCTTTTATTGCCACGACACTTCTCCGGACGGTGAGAAGAAACTGCCGGGTTACTCGGAGACCCCCCTCGAGCCGTCCGAGTCTTTTAGTGCTTTCGCTCCTGACTCTGATAGGGAAGCAATTCGGCCCCTTTTGGCCGAACTATCGGCCCTTTCAGCCCATGGCCTTCTCGGACTTAACTTGGTAAAGACTTGGGTGGAGTTCCGGGTTCAACCCAACTCCATCCGCTCAAAGTCGCTGCACGAATACTCGGGTCACGTCACAGATTCCCTTCGCTATTCCACCAAAAACTTCCCTGCCGGTAACACCAACAAGACTATCAAGGGCTTCCTGACGGAGAGACTAGATGTCATAAAGAACACTACCGGGTTATCCCCGTTCACTCGGGAAAACCCCGCCCCAGCGGTAAGACCTGACTCCTTTTTCTCATTTCATTACTTTCATCCCTTATAGCCTCTAACCACCACTTGTGCTTATTTGTTCACAGGATAACGACCCCTTCTGGAAAGTTGAAAATCCTCCTCCTTCTCAAGACCCTGAAGAGGAAAACGAGTCTGCTGACGATGATGAGGGTACTCTCCCATACCCTTCACACCTGCCCTTCACCTGTGTTATTTCTCTTATCTGATACCTATCCGGTTTTCAGGGTCGGGGGATGAAGAGGAGGAAGAAGAAAATGACCCAGAGGCCACCGAGTCTGACCAGGAGCCCCCTGTTGGAAACAAAAGGAAGGCTAGAGGGGTAGTTGAAAAGGTTCCCTTCTCTTCTATGTCTCGTGCGCCTTACTCCTTTGCTGCTATGCATGAACTTAACGAGCGATTATCACATTCACCCTTATTGAAGGACCCTCTCCCGACTAAACGTAGGGTGACCCGGAATTCTCCGGGGGATGATCCCCTTAACCCGGGTATCTCCACTTCACCCACTCATCGGGCCAGTACCCCTCCAGCTCAACCTTCCCAATCTCCTCAACGTCATCCATCTCCTAATCATCCACTTGCCGGGCAATTTCGCGTGCCGCAGCCAGTGCTCCTGCCGACATCATCCGCCTCCAGCGGCGAGCTTCCCCCGGACTATGCCGTGAACACCGGGTAACTACCTTTACTTACATTTTCTCGTATTAGTTACTTTTCTTTTTTCCGTATATTCCATTGATCAATGTCTCCCTTCTTTTCTCCAGCGCCACAGTTACGCTAAGCGACCCGGACATCCCTGAATCAGAAGAGCAGGGAGAAGAGAAGCCGAGTGATGACATGGACGTTGAGGTTGAGGACGAGGCCGAGGATGGAAATGGAGAAGATCCTTTTAAGGACCCAGTCCCACCAAAGACTGCATCACCCCAGCCCTCTGAAGAAGTGGACGAAGACATCATTGTAGAGACCAAGTCGGGCTCTCCTATCCCGGACGTTCAAACAATCCGGGTTTCGACCCCCAAACCCGGAACAACTCCTCCACAAGAGGGCCAATCCTCCGGCCCTTCTCGACTTCGCCCTGAAGACATGACCTTTGCTCAAATGCTAGATGCCCTCCATACCTTGAAGGGCGACGAAGAAAACATACTAGATGCCTTAATAACCAAGCACGAGGTAACCCCGACTAATCATCAATTGTCTCCATGCCTAGTCCCCAAGTTCCGAGTAATTTACTAGGTAACTTGCTTGGAACTTTGCATAATGTTTCTGGCTGACCCCTCTTCATGCTTCTTGACAGGATTATGTTTCACAGTTGGAGAAGAAGCTGGCCAAGTCCACCAAGCGTATTGGAAAAGAAACGGCCCTTCGTGAAGCTGCTGAGACTGAGGCTCGCAGGTGCCAAAAGATGACGAAAAAGTACAGGAAGAGAGCTCACAGGGCTAAGGAAAAACTTACAACTCTTTCCGCTCAAATTGCTGATGTTCACCGTACCGCGACTGGTAAGATTTTTGAATTTCACCTTTTTATGACTCGGATTGCTTTGATTTGAACACTTGCACTTGCTTGCCTACTATCTTTACTCCTTTTGCCTTTCTTAGCAGGCCCACGTGATGCTGCCCCCGAAGAAGATGATGCTGCCAAGCTTAAAACCATCAAGAATACTCTTCGCCAACTTTGCGGCGGAATTAGCTGGATACTTGATGAGCTGCGACTGCCGGATGTCAAGCCAGATAATATGAAGAGATTACTGGAATTCTGCTCCACGATCCCCGAGTGGATTTGGCATTGGAAACGATCCTCCTGCCGAGTTGGGGTAACCCGGGGGCTCGCACTGGCTAAAGCATACGCCCCCAAGCTACAACTTGCCAAACTTATGAGTGGATTTCCAGAGTTCAACTTGGATGGGTCCAAGTTTTTGCCAAAGGACTTCAAGGCTATTCAGAAAGAAGTCCGCCATCCGGCTAGCGTTATTGCTGACAGCTTAGAGATTGATGAGATTCTCCCTGCTTATGATGCTAATGACAAGGTTGTCAAGGCGAACCGCCCCCAGCCGTTCGATATGCTTGCCCGTTGGAAGGAGCAGGCGATCAAGATGAAGGAAGAAGCCGCCAAGAAGGCCGAGGCCGATTCTGCTCCTGCAACTTCTGCTGCACAACCCGGGACTGCTACCGACCCGAGTGGCGCCGCAACTACTGGTGGCGACAAGGGCAAGGCCAAGATGGATCCTGCAGCTTGAAGTAATGCCTATCATTTCACACACGTCAGCCGGCAAAGCATCGTTAAAACAGTCTTTACTATTCGTTTAAGCAGAGCGCCTGTGCTCTTTTGATACTTTATGGTTTTTGTAACACTTTTATTTAAACTCCCAATGCACTTTGCGCCCCCTTTGGGCTTTTGATGAATGTGTCTTTGCATTTACTTATTCTTGATATCCACTTGCTTTATTCTCGATACCTTATACTTTTCCTTATACTTTCCTTAGCAAGACCCGTCCTCCGGGTGTCGTTGGCGTCTAGGGACCAGTTTTAGACCTGAATCCCTAAGCTCCTGAGACCCGGATGCGTGGCTTGTTTTAATTTTATCGGCTGGATGATGCTGTTTCTTCCTTAGAGCTCATAAGTCCCCAGTCCGGGTTTCTGCGTCTAGGGCACATGATTGTTTTCTTTCAAGGAAACAAATCGCCTGTCGCTGAATGCCCAAGACTTCAGGACAGCTTCTTATGAGGTTTGAAGTTATGCTTGATAATCGTTGAGTTTCCGGCTATCGGCCTTATACTCTGCATAACTTGTGGTTTAGATGACCCTTTCGACTATCTTGTACTATAAGCCGGCTTTCGCGTGGATACCATGTTGTTACATCAATACGAAAACGGGGTCAAGCAAGTCCCGTTTGGGTCTCATGACCGACATTTAATCGTAAGCGAACGAATCATGCCACTTTGTTGCGAGTCACATCGAGCTTAAGTAAGAATAGCCGAGAAATTTGGACTTCTTTGTCCGGTTATAAGATTGTAGCCGCACTCGTTTTTTCGAGTGACGGCCCCTATAACTCATTGGCATCAAGGCCGGGTCTTTTTTGAGTTTACAGCTGTGCTTGTATGAGCAACCAGCCCTCAAGACCTGAATATTCACATTGCATAAATAAAACTTGCTTCTTTTCTTGATAATCCCTTTTTATTTGATATGAAAAAATTGGGCCAGCAAGCCGCCTCATTAAAAACCCATCCAGTCCCCAAGGGTGCCCTGGATAGGAAAAGAGTGCGTCTGAAACCTGCTGCCTGTCACATCATTTTCTGCTAAGTATAGTATGGACGTAGCTGAGCCACGTTCCATGGTCTATCTCTTTCTTGCATAGGTGCAGTAGTATGAGCAGTGTCGTTGACTGTGGCCGATTCTTCTCTTGCATCTATCAAGTAATATGACCCATTATGTAGACTCCGGCTTATGATGAAAGGTCCTTCCCATGGCGGCGATAGCTTGTGTTTTCCCTCGTTTGTTTGAACCAAGCGCAGGACCAAGTCTCCCTCCTGGAAGACCCGGCTTTTTACCCGCCGGCTATGATATCTTCGCAAATCCTGCTGATATATGGCTGACCTTTCTAAGGCTTGCTCCCTTTGTTCTTCTAACATGTCCACGGCGTCTTGCCGGTTCTTCTCGTTCTCCACTTCGACGTAGGCTGTCACTCTTGGTGAATCATGAATGATGTCGCTTGGTAATACTGCTTCTGCGCCGTAAACCATGAAAAAAGGCGTCATCTGGGTGGACCGGTTAGGTGTAGTATTGATACCCCAGACCACGGAAGGGAGTTCTTCAACCCACGCTCCAGCGGCCCTGATACAAGGGACCCTTAGCCGCGGTTTCAATCCTCGAAGTAGCTCTTGGTTCGCCCTCTCCACTTGCCCGTTGGCTTGCGGATGTGCCACTGATGCCACATCAAGCCTGATTCCATTGTTGCCACAAAATTTTTCCATCTCTCCAAGGGACATGTTGGTTCCGTTGTCAGTGATTATACTGTGGGGATATCCAAACCGGTATATGATTCTTTTCAGGAATTTGACTGCTGTGGCCGCTTCACAATTGGTAACCGGCATAACCTCCACCCACTTGGTAAACTTATCGACAGCCACTAAAAGATGTGTCTTCTTGCATGGTGACATATGGAAAGGGCCAACCATGTCCATACCCCAAACAGCGAATGGCCAGGTTAGTGGTATTGTCCGTAACTCCATAGCCGGCACATGAGTTTGGCGAGCGTACCTTTGACATCCATCGCATCTTGCCACTATCCGCTCCGCGTCTGTTAAGGCCGTGAGCCAGAAGAACCCATGCCGATAGGCCTTAGCCACAAGGGATCTTGTGGACGCATGATGCCCACAATCACCTTCGTGGATCTCCTTAAGGATTTGTCGGCCTTCTTCCGGTGTCACGCAGCGCAGAAAGACTCCTGTCGCGCTTCTCTTGTACAGCTCCCCATTGATAATAGTATATCCTTTTGCTCGCCTCAAGATTTGTCTTGCTAATACTTCCTGTTCTGGCAATTCGCCCCGTGATAAATAGGCCAGATATGGCTCTGTCCACTCGGGAACAGTACGTATTGTAGCCACAAACTCCTCATCCGGGTCTCGATTTGCTAGTTCTTCCTCAGACTCGGATTTAACTGACGGTCGCCATAGCTCATCCAGGAAAACATTAGGTGGAACCGGCTCTCTACGCGAGCCGAGTCTGGCGAGTGCATCCGCTGCCTCATTTTTTCTTCTGTCTATGTGCTCCACTTCATACCCGGAGAAACACCCGGCAACCCTATCAACCTCTCTGCGATACGCTGCCATGGTGGCGTCCCTCCTATCCCAGGTTCCTGATACCTGCTGCACCACAAGATCCGAATCCCCAAAGCATCGTATCCTTCTGATGTTCATCTCCTTGGCTATCTTCAAGCCGTGCAGTAGGGCCTCATACTCGGCCACGTTATTCGAACAATCGAAGTGAATCTGTAGCACGTAACTTAGTTTGTCCCCCTTTGGCGACGTCAGCACCACTCCAGCTCCTGACCCTTCGTACTGCTTTGATCCATCGAAGTGCATGGTCCATGACTCGGAATTTGGGACTATAGTAGCCATTCCGGTGTGTGTCCAGTCGTTAACAAAATCGACCAAAGCCTGTGACTTGATTGCTGATCTGGGCTCGTAGCTGATATGATAATCTCCCATCTCTATTGCCCATTTGGCTATTCTTCCCGTTGCATCCGAGTTTCTGATGATATCCGACATTGGTATTGAACTAACCACTGTTATGGGATGTTCTTGGAAATATGGCTTCAACTTCCGGCTGGCCATAAAGACCCCAAACACCAACTTTTGCCAATGTGGATAACGCTGCTTTGCTTCCGATAACACCTCGCTGACATAATAAACCGGCCTTTGGACCGGGTATCCCTTCCCATCCTCCTTGCGTTCTACGACAACTACTGCGCTGACGGCCCGGGGACCGGCGGCCACGTATAATAACATAGGTTCTTTAGGACCCGGGGCTGCTAGTACTGGTGCTTCCGACAATTGCTTTTTTAGCGCTTCAAACGCCTCATCTGCCTCCTGATCCCACACGAACTTATCTGACTTCCGCAAAAGCCGATACAAGGGTATTGCCCTTTCTCCAAGCCTGGATATGAACCGGCTCAAGGCTGCTACGCAGCCCGTGAGCTTTTGAACATGCTTCAAATTTTCCGGTTTCTTCAAACTTTGGATGGCCTTGATTTTGTCCGGGTTTGCCTCGATTCCTCTCTCGGAGACTATAAAGCCGAGTAACTTCCCAGCCGGGACTCCAAATACGCACTTCGTTGGGTTAAGCTTCATCTGGTACCTTCTCAAGTTTTTAAATGTCTCCTTCAAATCATCAATGAACGTTTCTGCCTTCCGGGTCTTAATAACCACGTCATCCACATACGCGTGCACGTTGCGCCCAATTTGGTCCTCGAAGCACTTCTGAATACATCGTTGGTAAGTTGCGCCCGCATTTTTCAATCCAAACGTCATGGTTTTGTAGCAGAAGGCCCCAAAAGGGGTTATGAATGACGTTTTCTCCCAATCCTCCCTTTTGAGTTTAATCTGGTGGTACCCCGAATATGCGTCCAGGAAACACAGCAAGTCGCTTCCGGCTACCGCGTCTATGATTTGGTCTATCCTTGGTAGTGCGAACGGATCCTTTGGGCAATGCTTGTTGAGGCTCGTGAAATCGATACACATCCTCCATTCATTTGTCTTTTTCATCACAAGAACCGGGTTTGCTAACCAGTCGGGGTGAAATACTTCCATGATAAAGCCTGCGGTTAATAGTCGCGCGATTTCCTCACCTATAGCTCTTCTCCTTTCCTCATTCATCTTTCTCATACCTTGCTTCACAGGCCTGGCCTTGGGATCCACGTGCAAACTGTGCTCTGCCAACTCAGTGGGAATACCCGGCATGTCGCTGGGTGTCCAAGCAAACACATCCGCATTTGAACGGATGAATTCCACCAGAGCCTTTTCTTGCGCATCATCTAGATTGGACCCTATAGTGAACTGCTTGGTGGGATCTCCCTCCACAAAATCTACTTTCTTGGTATCTTGAGCTGCCTTGAACTTCACTCTTTCGTCCTCAGCATCTGGCCTTCTCAACGCTGTACCATCATCCGGATCCACCTGCGACCGGTAATACTGAAGCTCTTCCTTCCTGCAGGCTTGTTCGGCCATTACTGAATCTCCCTCATCGCACTCGGCTGCTATATCCCGGTCTCCATGGATAGTGATGGTCTGCTTGGGGCCCGGAATCTTTAATTGCAGATACACGTAGCACGGCCTAGCCATGAACTTAGCATAAGCCGGCCTTCCGAACAGAGCGTGGTAGGGGCTGTGCAGCTTGACTACCTCGAACGTGAGCCACTCCACCCGATAGTTATCTACCGATTCTCCAAAGGCTACTTCCAACGCAATTTTCCCTTCGGGGCGTGCCGAATGACCCGGCACGATTCCATGGAACACCGTCGAACTTTTTTGTAGCTGGGACTCCTTGAGGTTCATGCGCAAGAAGGTTTCCCAATATAGGATGTTGATACTACTCCCTCCATCCATCAAGACTTTCTTCAGCTCGTAACCATTGACCTGGGGTGCCACCACTAATGCCAAGGTTCCGGGGTGCTTTATTCCTTCCGGGTGATCCCTTCTGCTCCATGTTACCTCTTGCTCCGCCCATCTCAAGGATCCCGAAGTGGCCGAGGAGGCTGGATCCACTGTTTGCTTCAACGCCCCTTTGTCCCTGCTGGAAGTCCCTGTAACATGCACATGATATTGTCCTTTCAAATTGAGCGTACGCACCATGCCGATGAAGATTTTGATTTGGCCGATTGACACCATGGATCCGGATTCGAAGTGATCCGGCTCCAACTCCCACCCGGAATTGTCCACTATCTGCTCTCCTTCGTCATTGGAGTAGATCTCGCCGACGACAAAGTTCTCCATACTCTTCCGAGCTTCTCCCGTGATGTAAACACCTTTGGACGCAGGCCCCACGGTGGGCGCCAACTGTCGTGGGATAATCACGGCAGATGTTACCGGGGGTAACTGATCTAGGGGCAAGTCGACACAGGTATTTGGGAGAGGGTTTAGCTCGAAGGAAGACATGGCGAAAAGCAATCTAAGAGCCGGAAAACAACTCGCCGGATCTCGATATGATTATACTGGATACTCGATAATAGGTGTTACAGTTATGACTTGAATCTCTGGCAAACTAAACCTAGGGGCCGGTTTATAAAGCACCCGTACACCCCTAACTTGCCTTTCAAGGCACATCTTGAGTCCTACTCGAACTCCACATACAAAGCCTAACTTTCCTTATCGCAACCCACAAGCCGGGTTACGAATCTCACAAGCCTTTGAGCCTTCTAGTAACCTTTTTACCCCTATCCGGGTATTGATCAGCTCACCTCGGGCCGGATTATACCTTGAAGTGGGCCTACCGGGTTACTATCCCCCCATCAACCTCGACAATCCTACGCGGTGAGCTCCTACTCATCCTCTCCGAGTTGCATCTTCACTTCTCTTCTACTCGTCTTCTTTTCCTTATCCATCACCCAGTCCCCGAGATTCTGGCCGAGTAGGCGGATACTCTCTCGAGTAGCCGCCTTCTCGGGTTGAATCTCTACTACCTTTGTCGTGGGATAATCACGGCATATGTTACCGGGGGTAACTGATCTTGGGGCAAGACGACACAGGCGTTTGGGAGAGGGTTTAGCTCAGAGGAAAACATGATGCAACTCGATCTGGTAGCTGGCAATCAAGTCGCCGAGTCTCCGATCTCAATATATTAACTCGATCTCTTGTATACACTGGATGTTCAATATCAAGCGGCACTATTAGGGCTCTTGGATCTCTCAACTAGACCTAGGGGTCGGCTTATAAAGCACCCGTACCCCCCGGCTTGTTCTCCAAGACTCACCCTGATCCTACCCGGACACAGCATACAAACCCTAACCTTCCTTTACCGTAACCCACACTCCGGGTTACTAGGCCTACAAACTTGGGCCTTCCGGAAGTTTTCTTTATCCTTAGCCGAATCCTGCACAGAGTCCTTTGGGGCCGGATTACGCCTTGGAGTTGGCCTACCGGGTTATTATCCCTCCATCAGTAGTCCCCAGAATAGCTTGGGCTTCACGGATCCTTCCTTGAAGTGCTGGCTATTCCCTGCAAAAATACCAATCTCACAAATATATGGAGGCCGGGTTAAGATGCTTTGATAAGTAGCTAGGCCCAACTCCACGATGGCCATATGGTAACCCGGCTCTTTTCCAAATACCCGGCGTAGCTTTCCGGGTCTAAACCCTGATAAAAGTGCCAAGATTCTGCACTTTACTCGATAATTGACCTTGATATTATGAAGAATATCTCCTTCTTATTTCTGCCCAGATATCACGTTCAACACTTAAAGCATATTTCGTAAAATTCAAACAAATAGCCGTTACTCCGCAATCCCCGGTTCCCGCTCGCGGAACCAAACTTATCCACATGAACCGTTATAAATATGCCCGTAGGGGTAACCCTAACGCAACGGATCACTTCCCCCCATTCCTCTTCCTTTCTTTCTCCGTGCTCAATCTCACAAAGCGCCGCCACGGAAATCCCACGCGCATCTCCGGAGCCTATTGGCCGGCGACTGCGCTCCACCACAGCTCACTCTGCACCGCCGCCAAGATCCGCTGCCAAACCCCCAACCGGCCCGTCGGGAATCGCAAAGGGGCATCAATCGTGGCGCATTTGCCTCCGTCGAGCTTCACTTCAATCATCCTCCAGTAAGATTCCCATACACTTATTAGCCTCCGCAATTTCTTGATTTTGTTCAACTTAGATCTAGGTCAACCCGCCGGTCACTTTCCCGGTCATGCCGAATTAGATCGCTTGTATTCATTCTAGCTCACCCAATGTCGCACCCTGATTTCTAGGGGATACTCACCGTACGAACTGGATAGCAGATGCTTGGATTATGGGGCATAACTGCTCCACGTCCCAGCTTCCTGGTAGGCCTGCGCTTAGGCGCGACAACACAAGCCCTGCTAATCCATCGTCGATGTAAACTATCCACTAGAGTCAAAGGCACTTCCGTCGACGTACTTCTAACCATACACACATGGTACGAGTCAACGGCGTGTTTAACAAGTGATATCAAAACAGATCTCTACGACACAAAAGATTGAAATAAGTTGCAAATGGCTCTCATTAGAGCAGAGATAGCAAATACAATCATTCAGAGGGCACATGCCCAACAATACATCATTACATACAGCGGAAGCATTCAACATGTCTGAGTACAGACAAGAACCAAATAGGCTAAGAGGCCGGAAACAAACAGACGAGCCCATCCACGAAGTCTCGGATCCTGCCCGGGTCCGCTATCTACTCGTCAGCAGTCTCGTCAAACTTCACGTAGTAGCCACCATTAGATCCTCGGAACGTCGTCTGCGTAAACACAGCCCCAAAGGGGTCAGACATAAACGTACTGGCAAGCAAGACTCACAGTTCACCAAAGTGTAACCCGTCAACACCAAGCACAGATGCCTTGGGTTCAACGGAAGAGAGGGATATAAAAGATGCTGCAACTGTCTGCGCTAACCAACTACAGGGATTATACTACTTCCGGCTAACAGAAAGGAGATGAGATCGAGGATTGTAACCAACTGAAAGATAACTTCAAGCACACCCATCCTGGATCTCGCCCCTTATCCAAAGAAGCAATCCGAGGATAACTCACACAGTTGTAATAGTGATGGTTCAAATTATTGTGTCAATAAGCCTATTACTAGTCAAATTATTAATCATGGGGTGTAACATGTTTGATCATTATGTTTAAGTTGTCCTGAGTACTTGTTAGCCAGTACTTTCACCAAGTAATCCATAACCGCGGAAAACACGGCTTCTCGAGAAGATTATCCCTGCAGGGTTGCACCAATTTGGCCGTACACTCATGAATAACCCGCCAGATGGAAAGGCCCTTCCACCAAGCGGGGTACTCAACACAACCAACCATTCCTCGCATCAAGCCCAAAGAACCTTGGGCGCACGGCTAATCAAGCCCAGAAGAAAATGGACCATCATAGCACTCTAAGACCGTGTCCCCCTATATGCCGACTACGAAAGTTCCACCCTGGCCTGGGCTCGCAAAAACATGATGCGGCAAATGGAAAACACGAACTAAATGAGGCGATTTGGACGAGATGCGAATCAGGTCAAGTTGAGGGGGGCGCCCATACTCGCTTCCCAAATGCGGGTAGTGCGCTCATCATGGTTCAGTAGACAAGACCCTTTTCCTATTAGGGTCGACACTAGCAGGCTTCAAAACCTCTCATGGGCCTCCTGCCGGTGCCTTATCATCAAATTTATTATTAATAGTAACATTAGCATGATTGATTGATTAAACATCGAGCCCCCACAACGTAATAGAAATAGTAACAGAAAGTAACGGGTAATAGACTCGAGCAAAACAACCTAAGCATGCTAGTAAGACACAGGCTCAAACAATGGTTATAGGTATGGAGGTGAGGCAATATCAGGGTTCAGGGTATCATGTGATAGGTTCGCAACAGAAACAACTACTACTAAGGCTGGCAGAAATAGACAACGGAAAGTATCGGTAACCAATGTTGAAAGGAACACAGTGGTTCATGTGAGTGATAACTTGCCTGCAAAACCCAGTAGCCTGGTACTGAGCTAAATCCTTAGAAGGGATGTCGTAAGTATCGTCGGTCCCAACGTCGTCGTGTATCCGGGAAGAAGCAAACAAACATTGCAGAAAGATAAACAATCAATACATGGCAAAGTTGCACAAGCATGGGATGATGCATGTCATGTTAATAGATGCATCAAAGTAATCTACTTGACAAGTAACACAATTTAATTGGATCCATATGCAATGAGAATTGCATATGGATGCAAATGCTTTAGGTTGGAGCAATGATCTACCTTTGATTAACAAGTGTAATTAGTTAAACATGATGCATGCATGATGATGATGACAAGATAACAACAAAATAACAATATTAATTGCAATTGTAATGATAGTTAACAATTTAGAAAAGCATTTATTAAGTTTGGAATTTTGTTACTTAATGGTGTCAACAAGTAGTGATTGTTTTCATCGAGTTAAAGTGCTCAAAGCAATTAACAAAATTTATATTTGAAAAGGTTATCAAATTTTAGTTGGATTACATGTTTCACATATTGAAATTGGACTTTGGATTATTTAATTATGAATTAAACAATATTAAACAATTTTTAATTGCATTAAACAAGAATTAAATGGTTTAGGCAATTTTAAGTATTCAAAACAGAAAACAAAAATTATATTTGGAAAGAGGGTTTAATTTTGCATGGAAAACATATTTCATTTGTTGAAATTGGATTTAAAATGAGCAAGTTATTATTTTGGCAATTTTAATTGCAATAAACAAGAAACAGTTGTTTTCAGCAATTTAAATTATTCAAAACAGCAAACAAAATTTATATTTGGAAAGTACATGAAAAATTGATTGGAAAACATATTTGGTTTGTGAAATTTGGAATTTTTATGAGCAAGTTATGAATTTTGCAAATTTGAGTGAATTTGACAAGTTTTCAAATTTTGCACCAATTTAAAATATTCAAAACAATAAACAAATTTTATATTTGGATAGATCATTTAATTTGGTATTGAAAACATATAAAAAATGTTGGATTTGGAGTTACAATGATTTTATTATGAAATTTCCAAAATATAGTGCAAATCTGCCATTTTTTATGATCTAGGGACTTGGAAAAAAAATTGTGCAGGGCTAGAATTAATTTCCAGGGGCCTGTTTGTGATTAGCAGGAAGTTTCTGTACCAAAAGCATGTAAAATAAAAAGGTGGGTTTTATTGTGTTGGAGGGGAATCGAACCCACAGCCTCACTGCTGCGCTCAAGGGACAGAACCAGTGCAGCTGGTGCGTTGTTGTGTTAGAGAGGGGGGACTCGGAGGGTATGAGGTGCTGTTTCGGGTTGTTTCTCTGAACTTCGAATCTGAAACGAACAGAACTGCAGCGGACAGAAACTTCTCGCCATCGAGGGCATGGTGATCGCCGGAGGGCGCTGGGGCGGTGGGCTCGCGGGTGTGGGGTGCGGTGAGATGCAGGACGGGTGCAGGCAGGGAGAGAGGGGAAGGGAAGGAGGCGAGCACCTGCTGTGTCGCTGTAGAGGTTCAGACGTCGGAGCAGCAGGGAAACGGCGGCTTCTCCGGCACGGCGCGGCCGCTGTGGTGCGTCCCAGCGAGCGGAGAGGGCACGAGGAAACTCCAGGGACTTCACCGTTTCCATTCCACTCCTCCGGGGCTCCTCGAGGTGGACGGATGGTGGCCGCGGTGAGAGGGCAGGTGGCTGTTCACGGTGGTTCTCTGACGGTGGCTTGATGATCGTGGGTTCAGAGAAAGAATCGGGGGGAAGGGAAGAGAGGAGAGGATGGCGGCGGGGCGGAAGGCTAGGCCTAGGGTTGGGGGCAGAGGGGAGATAGATATACGCCTTGGAGCTCGTACGGCACGGCATCGAGCGGGGCAGAGGCGATCGACCGGTGCAGAGCCATGCCGTACCGAGGTGACATCATAGCGAGGAGGACGACAGCGAACTGCTGAAGGGGTACTGGGCCACTCGGGTTAGATGGGCTGGGGGGTAGGAGAGAAAAAGAATGGGCCATGCCCCTCTCCTTTGCCCTTTAAAAAAAAATTGTTCTTATTGTTATTATTTTTTTTTTTGAATAGAACCAAAGGGAAGAAAAGAAGGCTTTTTAAGTTCATAGAAATTTTATAAAAATTAGTGTTAGGTAGTTAGGTTAGAAGAAAACAAATGCCAAGTTTGGGTTTTGCAGCAGATTAATTTTTAATTACTGTTTTGCAATTTAAGTCAATATTTAAAAGAATGATTCTTATTTGGTTTTTATTAAAAAAAATCAACATGTTTATTAGGGGAACCCCAATGATTTAATTTGATTAAAACATTAGCATGGTTTGGTATTTTTCATGTCTTGGAAGTTGGTGTTATTTGAAAGAATTTGATTTGAAATTGGAATATTTGGTTCATTGAAATAGAAACCACAATTTAATAGGGGGAACCCTATCATTAGTTGGGTTAGAATTATTGGACTGATTTTATAGTTTCCAAATGAGTTGTTGATGATGATTTTGCTTTGAATTTGGAAACAACTATTTGGATGTTGGTTTGGAATTTCAAATGGAAAACAAATTGAATTTGAAAAGGGTTTGATTATTGGATGCATTCTTATAGAAACAAAACAATAGTTTGGAATCACACTTTAATGGAAACAAATAATTGTTTTATTTTGAAATATCATTTTAGAAATTGTAACATCACAAGGATGAAACAAAAGGTTTGAAATTTGGTTTGAAATTCAAATAGAAAACAAAGGAAAACAGATGAAAACAGTTGGAAAACAAATGAAAACAGAGAAAAACAAATGCAATCAACATGATGCCATGATGCAAAACATAAAATAACAGATAGCAAACATTCTAAAGGCTATTTTTCAGACTTGGGATGTTACAAAACGCCCCCCCTTGAAGGAATCGCGCCCCGAGATTCCTACTGAGAAAAGAAAAGGTCCGGAAACTTCTTGGAAAGATCTTCTTGAGCTGTTACACGTGAAACACATCGTGCACATTGGATAGACGTCAGGGAATTTGCAAACCGCCGGAACATTTTCAAGTAAAGGGGAGAGATTTTGCACCAAGGGTGTATAGCTGAATGGAACTTGATTCATTTGGAGAATAGACTATCTGTAATAAGGGTGGAACAGAGTTATTGACATCAATCCAACACCAAAAATGAGATCAATGTCAGAATCAGCAACATGAGAGAAACGAGGAATATGTGGCCTCTCATTAGAATTGGATTGTTCTTACTTATCTTGGAAGTCAACATTTGAGATCCCGAGGAGTGAACGGTGATTTGATTGCTTAGTGGAACCAGAAATAGATTGTATGTTGTGGAAAAGATTGTTGACACAAAGGAATGTGATGCTCCGGTATCAAATAACACTTTAACTGGATAAGAGTTTACGAGAAAGTTTTGATTAGACGTCGGTAGAATAACTGAAATGGAAAACAACAACAAGATTTCAACGGACGTAAAGGATGTTAAGAAGAACAGGATAACGAAGCAACACCGGGAAAAACGAGAACAAAACTCCTGAGGTACTACGGAAAACCCATCCAGGCTTCTAAAGGATCAATATCTACTGCTTAAGGAATAGAGGATCTGCTTCCGGGGCTTACACGCCTCCGTTCTCAATCATGAGTAGGCAACATGATAAATCACGTCACAACCACCTCCATTCCTATGGTCTAGTAGATATAACCATCCTAGAGAAACCAGAATTCGTGAAATCCTAAATTGAAAGTTTAGATGAGAAGGGAGAAATCAACGTTGCACTTCCTTACCAGAAAAAGGGAGGGTGGGTGGGGAAAGGAGAAAAAGAACAGAATTCCTACTCTCACGTTTCATTTTTTCCTATATAGCTACAAAATAGTTTCTAGACTCAACTGCGACCAGTAAAAAGGGATCCTACAGGCAGACAGGCTCTGATACCATTTGTCGCACCCTGATTTCTAGGGGATACTCACCGTACGAACTGGATAGCAGATGCTTGGATTATGGGGCATAACTGCTCCCACGTCCCAGCTTCCTGGTAGGCCTGCGCTTATGCGCGACAACACAAGCCCTGCTAATCCATCGTCGATGTAAACTATCCACTAGAGATCAAAGGCACTTCCGTCGACGTACTTCAAACCATACACACATGGTACGTCAACGGCGTTTAACAAGTGATATCACAACAGATCTCTACGACACAAAAGATTGAAATAAGTTGCAAATGGCTCTCATTAGAGCAGAGATAGCAAATACAATCATTCAGAGGGCACATGCCCCAACAATACATCATTACAATACAGCGGAAGCATTCAACATGTCTGAGTACAGACAAGAACCAAATAGGCCTAAGAGGCCGGAAACAAACAGACGGAGCCCATCCACGAAGTCTCGGATCCTGCCCGGGTCCGCTATCTACTCGTCAGCAGTCTCGTCAAACTTCACGTAGTAGCCACCATGTAGATCCTCGGAACGTCGTCTGCGTAAACCACAGCCCCAAAGGGGTCAGTACATAAACGTACTGGCAAGCAAGACTCACAGTTCACCAAAGTGTAACCCGTCAACACCAAGCACAGATGCCTTGGGTTCAACGGAAGAGAGGGGATATAAAAGATGCTGCAACTGTCTGCGCTAACCAACTACAGAGATTATACTACTTCCGGCTAACAGAAAGGAGATGAGATCGAGGATTGTAACCAACTGAAAGATAACTTCAAGCACACCCATCCTGGATCTCGCCCCTTATCCAAAGAAGCAATCCGAGGATAACTCACACAGTTGTAATAGTGATGGTTCAAATTATTGTGTCAATAAGCCTATTACTAGTCAAATTATTAATCATGGGGTGTAACATGTTTGATCATTATGTTTAAGTTGTCCTGAGTACTTGTTAGCCAGTACTTTCACCAAGTAATCCATAACCGCGGAAAACACGGCTTCTCGAGAAGATTATCCCTGCAGGGTTGCACCAATTTGGCCGTACACTCATGAATAACCCGCCAGATGGAAAGGCCCTTCCACCAAGCGGGGTACTCAACACAACCAACCATTCCTCGCATCAAGCCCAAAGAACCTTGGGCGCACGGCTAATCAAGCCCAGAAGAAAATGGACCATCATAGCACTCTAAGACCGTGTCCCCCTATATGCCGACTACGAAAGTTCCACCCTGGCCTGGGCTCGCAAAAACATGATGCGGCAAATGGAAAACACGAACTAAATGAGGCGATTTGGACGAGATGCGAATCAGGTCAAGTTGAGGGGGGCGCCCATACTCGCTTCCCAAATGCGGGTAGTGCGCTCATCATGGTTCAGTAGACAAGACCCTTTTCCTATTAGGGTCGACACTAGCAGGCTTCAAAACCTCTCATGGGCCTCCTGCCGGTGCCTTATCATCAAATTTATTATTAATAGTAACATTAGCATGATTGATTGATTAAACATCGAGCCCCCACAACGTAATAGAAATAGTAACAGAAAGTAACGGGTAATAGACTCGAGCAAAACAACCTAAGCATGCTAGTAAGACACAGGCTCAAACAATGGTTATAGGTATGGAGGTGAGGCAATATCAGGGTTCAGGGTATCATGTGATAGGTTCGCAACAGAAACAACTACTACTAAGGCTGGCAGAAATAGACAACGGAAAGTATCGGTAACCAATGTTGAAAGGAACACAGTGGTTCATGTGAGTGATAACTTGCCTGCAAAACCCAGTAGCCTGGTACTGAGCTAAATCCTTAGAAGGGATGTCGTAAGTATCGTCGGTCCCAACGTCGTCGTGTATCCGGGAAGAAGCAAACAAACATTGCAGAAAGATAAACAATCAATACATGGCAAAGTTGCACAAGCATGGGATGATGCATGTCATGTTAATAGATGCATCAAAGTAATCTACTTGACAAGTAACACAATTTAATTGGATCCATATGCAATGAGAATTGCATATGGATGCAAATGCTTTAGGTTGGAGCAATGATCTACCTTTGATTAACAAGTGTAAGTAGTTAAACATGATGCATGCATGATGATGATGACAAGATAACAACAAAATAACAATATTAATTGCAATTGTAATGATAGTTAACAATTTAGAAAAGCATTTATTAAGTTTGGAATTTTGTTACTTAATGGTGTCAACAAGTAGTGATTGTTTTCATCGAGTTAAAGTGCTCAAAGCAATTAACAAAATTTATATTTGAAAAGGTTATCAAATTTTAGTTGGATTACATGTTTCACATATTGAAATTGGACTTTGGATTATTTAATTATGAATTAAACAATATTAAACAATTTTTAATTGCATTAAACAAGAATTAAATGGTTTAGGCAATTTTAAGTATTCAAAACAGAAAACAAAAATTATATTTGGAAAGAGGGTTTAATTTTGCATGGAAAACATATTTCATTTGTTGAAATTGGATTTAAAATGAGCAAGTTATTATTTTGGCAATTTTAATTGCAATAAACAAGAAACAGTTGTTTTCAGCAATTTAAATTATTCAAAACAGCAAACAAAATTTATATTTGGAAAGTACATGAAAAATTGATTGGAAAACATATTTGGTTTGTGAAATTTGGAATTTTTATGAGCAAGTTATGAATTTTGCAAATTTGAGTGAATTTGACAAGTTTTCAAATTTTGCACCAATTTAAAATATTCAAAACAATAAACAAATTTTATATTTGGATAGATCATTTAATTTGGTATTGAAAACATATAAAAAAATGTTGGATTTGGAGTTACAATGATTTTATTATGAAATTTCCAAAATATAGTGCAAATCTGCCATTTTTTATGATCTAGGGACTTGGAAAAAAAATTGTGCAGGGCTAGAATTAATTTCCAGGGGCCTGTTTGTGATTAGCAGGAAGTTTCTGTACCAAAAGCATGTAAAATAAAAAGGTGGGTTTTATTGTGTTGGAGGGGAATCGAACCCACAGCCTCACTGCTGCGCTCAAGGGACAGAACCAGTGCAGCTGGTGCGTTGTTGTGTTAGAGAGGGGGGACTCGGAGGGTATGAGGTGCTGTTTCGGGTTGTTTCTCTGAACTTCGAATCTGAAACGAACAGAACTGCAGCGGATAGAAACTTCTCGCCATCGAGGGCATGGTGATCGCCGGAGGGCGCTGGGGCGGTGGGCTCGCGGGTGTGGGGTGCGGTGAGATGCAGGACGGGTGCAGGCAGGGAGAGAGGGGAAGGGAAGGAGGCGAGCACCTGCTGTGTCGCTGTAGAGGTTCAGACGTCGGAGCAGCAGGGAAACGGCGGCTTCTCCGGCACGGCGCGGCCGCTGTGGTGCGTCCCAGCGAGCGGAGAGGGCACGAGGAAACTCCAGGGACTTCACCGTTTCCATTCCACTCCTCCGGGGCTCCTCGAGGTGGACGGATGGTGGCCGCGGTGAGAGGGCAGGTGGCTGTTCACGGTGGTTCTCTGACGGTGGCTTGATGATCGTGGGTTCAGAGAAAGAATCGGGGGGAAGGGAAGAGAGGAGAGGATGGCGGCGGGGCGGAAGGCTAGGCCTAGGGTTGGGGGCAGAGGGGAGATAGATATACGCCTTGGAGCTCGTACGGCACGGCATCGAGCGGGGCAGAGGCGATCGACCGGTGCAGAGCCATGCCGTACCGAGGTGACATCATAGCGAGGAGGACGACAGCGAACTGCTGAAGGGGTACTGGGCCACTCGGGTTAGATGGGCTGGGGGGTAGGAGAGAAAAAGAATGGGCCATGCCCCTCTCCTTTGCCCTTTAAAAAAAAAATTGTTCTTATTGTTATTATTTTTTTTTTGAATAGAACCAAAGGGAAGAAAAGAAGGCTTTTTAAGTTCATAGAAATTTTATAAAAATTAGTGTTAGGTAGTTAGGTTAGAAGAAAACAAATGCCAAGTTTGGGTTTTGCAGCAGATTAATTTTTAATTACTGTTTTGCAATTTAAGTCAATATTTAAAAGAATGATTCTTATTTGGTTTTTATTAAAAAAAATCAACATGTTTATTAGGGGAACCCCAATGATTTAATTTGATTAAAACATTAGCATGGTTTGGTATTTTTCATGTCTTGGAAGTTGGTGTTATTTGAAAGAATTTGATTTGAAATTGGAATATTTGGTTCATTGAAATAGAAACCACAATTTAATAGGGGGAACCCTATCATTAGTTGGGTTAGAATTATTGGACTGATTTTATAGTTTCCAAATGAGTTGTTGATGATGATTTTGCTTTGAATTTGGAAACAACTATTTGGATGTTGGTTTGGAATTTCAAATGGAAAACAAATTGAATTTGAAAAGGGTTTGATTATTGGATGCATTCTTATAGAAACAAAACAATAGTTTGGAATCACACTTTAATGGAAACAAATAATTGTTTTATTTTGAAATATCATTTTAGAAATTGTAACATCACAAGGATGAAACAAAAGGTTTGAAATTTGGTTTGAAATTCAAATAGAAAACAAAGGAAAACAGATGAAAACAGTTGGAAAACAAATGAAAACAGAGAAAAACAAATGCAATCAACATGATGCCATGATGCAAAACATAAAATAACAGATAGCAAACATTCTAAAGGCTATTTTTCAGACTTGGGATGTTACACCCAATACGTGGGATATGGACTTTATTGCGTTTTCCTACCGCCCACATTTGTTAATTTTACCGCAAATCTAAAAACGGAATCTCCAATCTCGGCTCGGGCCACTCAGAGTTTCCGCCCTTATCTCTGTCACCCGGAAAATCCTCCCCTTTCCGGTTCTTTTTATTCGCAATAAGTGCCTGTGCAACCATTCATCATCCTCAAAAGCTCTTTCAATGCATAGACCCCCATAACTTTTATTACGATGCTCGATACCCGGATAATTCGAACCTCACTCTGCAGAGTGACACCCGGATAGTATGCAATTTCCATGTCTCGATATCATCCACCGATACTCGGCCTGCTCACAGTTTCCGTGTCTTATTCCTTGTATCCTTCTACCTCGTGCTTTGCAGGTCAACCACATGGCTCCCAAGAAGCAGGGAAAAACACCGACCAAGGCCAAGACCACCAACTCCATATCCGCCAACTGGGCGCGATCTACGGTCACCAAGGCCAAGTTAGAAGAACTGGTCGAGCTAGGAATTCTTCCCCCTCAAGAGGATATCCAGTGGAGGGTGCCGGGTAAGGAGACCCGGCCTACACCGGCAAAGGATGAGGTAATATGCTTTGTAGAGCACGTGACTCGGGGCTTTCGTCCTCCGGGTCACCCCTTCTTCCGCGACGTCCTGAGCCACTATGGCCTTCGTGTATTTGACATAGGTCCTAATTCTGTGTTAAATATCTCCCACTTTATCGTCCTTTCCGAGTCATACTTGTGCACTCCGCCAAGTCTGGCTCTTTTCGTTGAGCTTTTCCAGTGCAAACCGTGCCGCGAAAGCGGTGACGGAGCACTTCTCGCTTGCGGCGGGGTTTCTATCCAGCGCCGCAAGAATTCTCTGATGCCACCCCTTACCCTTAACTCCCACGTCAAGCACTGGCAGCTCTCGTACTTTTACTGCCAAGACACTTCCCCACCCGGCCAAAAGAAACTACCGGGTTACTCAGAGGGCCTTCTTGACATCTCTGAGAAATTTAGTGCCTTTGCCCCTGACTCGGACAGGGAGGCAATTCAACCTCTGCTAGCCAAAATCACCACTCTCACGGCCCAAGGTCTCATCGGGCTCAACCTGGTGAAAACTTGGGTCGATTTCCGGATTCAACCCAACTCCCTCCGCACAAAGTTATTGTGCGAGTATTCGGGGCAAACCACACACCCGCTCCGGTACTCTGACAACAGCTTCGCGGCTGGTGACACCCATAAAACTATCAAGGGTTTTCTGACAGAAAAACTCGAGGTAATCCGGAACATAGCCGGATTAGAGCCCTTCACACTCGAGAACCCAGCCCCCAAGGTGAAGATCCAATTTTGACGTCTTTGCCCTTGCTTTTTCCACTTGATACGGTTGATAACCTTTGTACTGATACTTTTATTTCAGGCTGATGATGATTTTTGGAAAATCAACACTTCTCCTAGCTCCGAGAGTCCAGAGGAGCAAGAAGAGGCCGTTAACTCGGACGAAGGTGCTCTCCGGATTTTATTTGGTTCCTTTAAGTTCGTCGCAACTCCTTCATTTTCTAACTATCTTTGATGATATCCAGAACAAGAGGAGGATGACGAGGAAGAAGAAACTGACGGCAAAGTGGAATCCGCCAGTGATGAAGACGAAGTGGAGCCGACAATTAAAGTCGGATCTAAGAGAAAACCCCGAGGGGTCGTCTTCAAGGTATCATATCGCCTCCTTGTATTCGATTCGTATTCCCTTTGGTGATATACATGAGCTAACTTGGCATTACTCCACTGGCCGTATTTGAAGGAGTCGCCTATGACCAAGCGCAGAGCGACTCGGAATTACCCGGGTGATGACGCTCTTAACCCGGGTACTCCGTCGTCTCCGGCTCGGCGCACCGGTACTTACCTTATCCTTTGTCAGAGGAAACAATCTTTCCGAACCATTCTCTTGCGAAATCTCACTTGATATTTTTCAGATTCGCCCGGGTCTGGCAACGAATTTCCTTCAGACTTTGCGGTGAATCCCGGGTAAAGTTCCTTTTCTAACGTTCTATCGCATCTTCATCACCCTTTCCTGATTGCACACTGATTGCTCACTCTCACTATCCATAGGGCCACTGTCGTTATCAGTGACCAAGAGGATATGGCAACCGATAACCCGGGTAAGGGAAACCTAACTGATAAAACGACAGCCGAGTCTAGCGGCGAAGAACAAGCGTCACCAATAAAACCGGGCACACAAGAAGTCGAGTATCCGATCGCCTCCCACATAAGCAAGAAGAAAAGAGCTGCAACCTTGGGTGCCGGAGAAGGAGCATCGGATTCCGACATTCGAATGACCCGGGTGCCGCCTCCCATTAAGAAGAAGACTCCTTCTCGGAATTTCCAAGGCCCCGGGTCCTCTGATACGGGTAATGGCACTTTTGATCAACTGATGGACACTCTCCTCACTATGAAGACTTCAGAGAGCAATATTCTGGAGCGCATGGCCGCAGAGCACCAGGTAATAATACTTGATATCTCGTAGTGCATGCCTAGTCCCCAAGTTCCGAGCATGACTTGCTTAAGTTGTGCTTGGTACTTTACGCAATACTCAGCTTGCCATAATATCCGACTGATACTTGTGCTCCTTGCTACTTACAGGCGCAGATTACCCGGTCTGATGAAATTTTGCTCAAGACCGAACAACTTCTTCTTGCCGAGGTAAAGCGGAGAGAAGCCCTCGAGGATGACGTGGAAAAATTGAAGAAGGATGTTTCTAAATACCAGAAGAAGTGCAATACTGCTCAAACCGCACTGAAGAAACTATCGGACCAGGTCACCGATACCTATCAGATCTTGCTTAGTAAGTTTTTGCTGCCGACTGTCTTCGTGCCTTTACTTTATTGTATGATACTCGGGATCACTGATACGTCCTTCCTTTGTTTCAACTGCAGGTGCCAACCTTGCAGCCCCAGAGGAGGATGCCCTTGCAAAGGCTAAAACTTTAAAGACTGTGCTCCGGACGTTCTTTGCCGGCACGAAATTTATATTGGACGCCGTGAAGTGGCCTACTGAAGTATACCCGGGTGAAGAAAATCTCATCAAAGCCTGCTCCACCGTGCCCGGCTGGATTGAAATATGGAAACGCTCGTCATGCCGGATTGGTATGACCCGGGCCTTTACCCTGGCTAAGGCTTACTTTCCAAAGCTTGACCCGGCAAAGATGATATCCGGGTTTCCAGAATTTAAAGCGGATGGCTCCAAGTTTACACCCAAGGACTTCAAGGCCGTACAGTCTGCAGTGCGTCATTCGGCCACCACGTTGGCCGATAGTATGGATCTGAACACGATTATGAGTTCATACGACGCTGAAGGCAAAATTGTTACAGAGGAAGCACCCCCGCCTTTTGATATTTTGGAGAAATGGGCTGCTGATTCGGCTAGGAAGAGGGAAGCAACTGCAAAGAGAGAGGCCGAGTTATCAGGGCCAGCCACCTCTACACCAGCTGTTCCTCCACCAGTCCGTCCTGCCGCAAGGAATCCGGGTGACGATTCCGGAATAAAGCAAGTCCAGGAGCAAGACCCGGAAGGTAAGGGCAACGATGTGGACTCTACGCAGGAATCCGAATGAGCAAAACGCCATAAAAATACTTCAATCATTTGATGTTTTTACTCAAAACAAGTATTCTTTTGACGGTGCGCCTGTGCACCCTTGATACTAGTGTCGCAACTTGTAATGCACTTTAATTCTGTGATACACCTCGTGCCTTTCTAGGCCTTTTTGATGAACTTGATACTTGCCTATTTTTGGACTTATTCTTGATATCCGACTTTCTTTTTATTTCCTTCTTTATTTCCAAGTACCGTGGGTTTTGACAGGTGGACTTTTCTTTAAGTCCCCAAGTCCCCACGACTCGGACGTTGGGGTCTTTCGAGCTTAGCGATGAAACAGCTTGATTCTGTTTCGAAACCCACAGTCCCCAAGGCCCGAATCTCCGAGTCTGTGGTGTGTGGTTTTTTCGAAGAGAACAAACTTGTTGTCGCTAAGCCGAAACCCGGAATTGTTTCATATAGATAATGAAGTTATGCTTGATAAACGTTGAGTTTCCAGCTATTAGCCTTGTACTCTGCATAACTTGTGGTTTAGATGACCCTTTTGACTATCTTGTACTGTAAGTCGGCTTTCGCGTGGATACCATGTTGTTACATCTATACGAAAACAGGGTCAGACAAGTCCCATTGGGCTTCATGGCTGATTGTAATCGTAAGCGAGCAAATCATGCCACTTTAGTGCGAGTCACATCGAGCTTAAGTAAGAAAAGTCAAGAAAATTTGGCTCCTTTGTCCAGTTATAAGATTGCAGCCATACTCGTTTGCGAATAATCGACCCTTATAACTTATAGGCATCAAGGCCGGGTCTTTGGGTTTGTGGATGCGCTACATGCGCAACCAGCCCCCGAGACCTATATATACCCAACATTCTTGATGATACTGATGTATTGATGTCACATGGATACTACTTACTTGTAATCGGAGCAAAGGTTGTAACAAGATAGGACTTGATAACCATCTCTTTATTGATGCGAGAAAGTTTGGATCAGCAGGCCGCCTCATTAAAAACCTTCCAGTCCCCTTAGGTACCCTGGGTAGGAAAAGAGCGCGTCTGAAACCTGCTGCCCGTTACATTGTTTAGTTCTTCTTGGGCACCGGTCCCAGGCTGACGTGACCGATACACATTCTCCACATGTTTGACTTTTTCATGATGAGTATCGGGTTTAATAGCCAACCCGGGTGAGGTGTTTCCATAACGTGGCTGGTTGTAAGCGGCCGTGCCGTTTCTTCTCTTATAGCGTATTGTTTGGGGGAGTCATCCTTGATAAAAGCTACCATTTTAGTATCTTGTGCTACCTTGGACTTTGCTCTTTCTCCTTCAGTACTCGGCCTTTTTGATGTGGTTCTGTCCTCCGGGTCTGCTTGAGACCGATAGTGCTTGAGTTCTTCTTTTCTACAGGCTTGCTCGGCCATTGCTGCGTCTCCTTCATCGCATTCAGCTGCTATGTCTAGATTCCCATGTATGGTAATGGTCTTCTTGGGACCCGGGATTTTTAGCTGTAGATACACGTAACACGGCCTAGCCATGAATTTGGCATAAGCCGGCCTTCCGAATAACGCGTGATAAGGACTGCGCAATTTGACTACCTCAAAGGTGAGCCACTCAACTCGATAGTTATCCTTTGACTCCCCAAAAGCTACCTCCAATGCGATTTTTCCCTCGGGGCACGCTGAATGACCCGGCACTATCCCATGAAAAATTGTTGAGCTTTTTTGTAGCTGGGACTCCTTGAGGCCCATGCGTAGGAAGGTTTCCCAATACAGTATATTGATGCTACTTCCACCATCCATCAAAACCTTTTTCAGCTCATACCCATTGACCTGTGGTGCGACTACTAATGCCAAGACTCCCGGGTGTTCTACTCTTTCTGGGTGATCCCTTCTGCTCCATGTTACATCCTGTTCTGACCATCTCAGGTATCTCGGGACAGCCGACGAAACTGAGTTGACCGCTTGCTTCAGTATCTTTTTGTCCTTGTTAGAACCTCCTGTGGTATGCACATGATATTGACCCAATTGTTTGGGGTTAGCCTGGAAACCTCCTTCCCCCCCTTGGTTATTACCTTGATTTCCAGCCGCCGGGTTACCGGCTGGGGGTGGGCCGTTGCCCGGGCTTCCCCCTGGACCCGGTCCTCCTCCCCGTCCTGCACCTCGCATAGCTCTGTTCACTTCCTCATTTTTCCATCCTTGTAAGTCGGCGCACTGCTCCAAGGAGTGGTTAGCTGGCCTGCCGTTCCTGCTGTGCTTCGGGCATAGCATTCTGAATATGTCCCAATTGTTACTCGGCCTTGGTGGTCCTTGATAGTTTCCTCCATTGTGATTACCTCCGTTGAAATTTCCTTCTGCTCTGGGTCTCGAAGACCCGGCCTCTGTGTTGGCGACAAACTCGGAGCCTCCTTCAAACGGGCGCTTGTTCTGGCTATTTCCGTTATTACCCGGTGCTGATCCATTGCCGGTTCTTCCGCTGTTACTTGTGTTTGCTTTTACCTTCTTGTCATCAACTTCCTCTTCTGTAGTATCTGTCGCAGCGTGTTTGTTACACGCATCCATCAATTCTCCCATTGTAACCTCCGACGCATTTCGACTTGATTTCATGCGAGTTAACTTTTGCACTAAAGGTATATACTTGCATGTTTTTGCCATAGCTTGTAGTGCATCCTTGGGCTGAATATATGTGGACGAGTGAAGTATCTCCATAACCCGGCGCACCCAACTGCGTGCCGACTCTCCCTTCTTCTGGACGCATCGCTCTAGATCATCAATAGTGAACAATTTTCTGCACGTCCCATGAAAGTGCTTGACAAACGCGGTCTTCAATTCCTCCCAGGACTTGATCGATCCTTTCGGCAAATTGGTGAACCACAACTTTGCTGCTCCTTCTGACATCATCAAGTACATGAACTTGGCTTGGAGATTCTCGGATGCGTTGCGAATCGATATTGCCATCTCATAACTGCTTAGCCATGTTTCTGGATCCATACTTGGCTCGTAATTCACTACTTTTCCTGGCTCTTTGAATTTTTCCGGGTAAGGTTCAGCTCTGATATTGTCCGAGAGACACTTGGGTCCCGCAAGAACGGTCGAGGCCGACCTTGCTCGAGAAACGTGTGATACAGCGGGGGCGCGGCTGGGCGCGGCGCTGCGGGTAGTCCATGCGCTGCAGACCCGGCCGCGGCCCTCCGAGCCCTGGAACTGTCCACAACAGCCTGTGCTGCTGATGCTGCCTGAACGCGGGGAGGAGGCGGCATTTGCTGCTGCTCTTCCCTCCGCCGTGCTGAACTTGTTTGGATATTCCCTTGTTGTTGACTGACGTATGGCGTCCCGTGCATCCCACTTCTATGATCCGGATAATTGGCTTGCTGCGCCACCGTAGTGTGCAACAGATCGATTGCTTGCCGGGTCTTCTCTGCATGGGGTGACTCTCCCACGGGGATTTGATTTAATGCGAGTGTCGCCGCATACACATTGTCCATGGGATTATTGTAGTGACCTGCTGGTGTGCGCAACCGTGATGGTGGCGGTGGTGGTAGATCGTTGCCGGTTGTGACTTTAGTCTGTGGTAGGGGTAACCCGGCCCGCTCATTTGCCGGATGTGCCCCCGCTGTTGCCGGTTGGGGTGCGGTCCCCTGGTTCACCACTGGTATCGGCTGATCCTGAGGTGTGATAAATAAAGCAGCCGGATTAATAACCCCGCCCGTTGCTGGTAACCTAGTTTGATGCCTTTGATGTACTCTAGATGTTTCCTCTCGGAGCCGAGTTTCCAGCGCATCCAGCTCATGTTGCCGCGTGGCCATCCCTTGCCTTTCTGCCTCTACTTGCCTTCTTTGCTGTTCCAACGCACGACGAGCCACATCCAGATCCCTGACACGTTCCGCTGCGTTTTCTGGAGTGATAACCGTAGCAAGAACCGTGGGGTCTAGGATCAGATTATTATCGAATAAGGCCGGGTGACGCGGGTTCGAAGGACCCGCCCCTGGTGTCCGGTTTCCCATGAATCCGAACGTATTTGCGTGCAACTCCTCGTCTGCTGCACGGCTGGTCACTGATGCCGATTCTCCATCAACCCGGGCCAGAACCGGGTCTCCGTTAGCCGCGCCCTGCTGCTGGGCCAATGCCTGAGCCGCCCCGACTGCTGCCGCGGTTGCGTTCTCTTGGTTGAGATTGGCCGCGGGAGCCGTGTAGACCGCAACTCGGCGTACGATACTTGGTGTAAATTCATGTTGTTCTTCTTCGCCGTTATTCTCCTCATACCGGTTCTCCAGCAGATCCAGGATAGACTCGGTATCATCCTCTCTCTCGACCCGGTCGCGCGGGGTCCATGCCGGCTCCTCCGGCTGTTCCCACTTCGCGATGGGTTCTTCCGCCGGATATGTCGTTCCAATCGATTCATCATCATCTGATCGGATAGAAGTGGCTTCCCCTGACACAGAATCAGATCCAAAATTGTCAGGGATCGAACCGGAAGTACATACCATACCAATGAAGACGCTGATCCGGCCGATCGTCACGACGGATCCGAATTCGAGGTGATCCGATTCTGGCCCCCAGCCGGAATCATCCACCGTCTTTTCTCCTTTATGGTCGATGTAGATCTCGCCGACAACAAGGTTCTCCATGTTCTTCCGAGCTTCTCCCGTGATGTAAACACCTTTGGACGCAGGCCCCACGTTGGGCGCCAACTGTCGTGGGATAATCACGGCAGATGTTACCGGGGGTAACTGATCTTGGGGCAAGACGACACAGGCGTTTGGGAGAGGGTTTAGCTCAGAGGAAAACATGATGCAACTCGATCTGGTAGCTGGCAATCAAGTCGCCGAGTCTCCGATCTCAATATATTAACTCGATCTCTTGTATACACTGGATGTTCAATATCAAGCGGCACTATTAGGGCTCTTGGATCTCTCAACTAGACCTAGGGGTCGGTTTATAAAGCACCCGTACCCCCCGGCTTGTTCTCCAAGACTCACCCTGATCCTACCCGGACACAGCATACAAACCCTAACCTTCCTTTACCGTAACCCACACTCCGGGTTACTAGGCCTACAAACTTGGGCCTTCCGGAAGTTTCTTTATCCTTAGCCGAATCCTGCACAGAGTCCTTTGGGGCCGGATTACGCCTTGGAGTTGGCCTACCGGGTTATTATCCCTCCATCAACCTTGCCTGATTCTTTTTTCTTTTGCTTCTCAGAATAGCGTACTGAAGCGGACCGACTTGCATCGTCGGCTACTCTGGAACCATGCTGTTGCCAGGAGGCGCATTGCCGCCTTGGAAAAAGAGAAGGTAGCCGCCGAGGAGGCCGACAAGGAAGTGATGAATAGCACCCTGAGGCTGTCTGAAGTTGAAGGTACGCTTCTAGCTGCGCGGTTCTTGCGTTTGGTGTTTACGCCCGCTTCTGCTCTTTGCGCTAACCAATTTTACTCTGCAGGGAAGTTGAAGGCCCTGTCCGACGAGCACGAGAACTGCCGTGCCTTCGTCGAGAATGGCCAGGCCACCATCAAGAGATTGGAAGGTACGTTGCCGTCTTCTCGGCTTGTCTCTGTATTCTTTTCTTCGCTACTCTGTTGATCGTGCTTTGCTTTTCTCAGAAGATCATAAAAAATTTGTCGAGAAACATCAAGACTGCCTCAAGCCTGCTGAGGTGAAGCAGCAACTGTCCAGCCAGGCTGTCGAGCTGATAAAAGAGCACACTACCGAGGTGGAAACTCTCCAGGCCCAGCTGCAAACTGCGCTCAAAGACGCCCTCAACTTAGCAGCCGAGAAGGATGAGCTGCTTGCCGAGAAGCAGAGGAACGAAGCGGCAGCCAAAGCCAGGGAAAGAACCCTCGAACAGGAGTGTGAGGTGCTGAAGAAGAGCAATGCTGGCCTCTTCACTCAGCTAGAGGAGCTCCGTTTGATGGAGGAGAAGCATCTAGCCAATGAGGAAACTTGGAAGAATCTGCTGCAAGGGCTGCGCTATGACTTGAACAGTAAGTGCTCCCTTTTCTCCGCTTCCCTGCTACTCGGCTGCACCTTTCTTCTCTGTTTCTCGTTTCTGATCTTCTCTCATAGCTTTTGCAGAAGTTTTCCCTGATATCGTGTCCTCTTGCGCGCCTGCCCTGGCCAAGGCCCGAACAGCGCGCGCTGAGAAGGGCGAGCCCATGGACACCCAAGCAGAAATTGAAGAGAGCATCCTGGTCATGCAAGGGCAATTCCAGCGCCTAGCCGGCGTGGGCACCGATCTGGTGCGCGTTGGCTTCCAGCTCCACGAACTCTTCTGGCCCCAGGACGCCGCGCCAACGACCATCCGCGGGCTTGCCCTGAAGCTGCGCGGCGTGAAGGCCGAACTGAAGAAGTGGCGCGCCTCGGGAGCTCGGGCGGGTGCGGACATGATGCTGCTCTTCATCACCACCTGGTACGAAAACCTCAATATGCAGATTATCCGCGAGATGCGCCGAGACTCCAGGTGGGAGACGAACCCCGACTGCGTTGCTATCCGCAAGCTGGTTGCGCACGAGGTTGCCCAATATGCTGACACGGCGACCTTCATCGACGGCCTCACTGAGCCCGACACCGAGATGGAGGAGGACGAAGATGAGGAGACGGACTCAGAGGATTTGGACTTGAGCTACTTCGACTCTCCTGGTGGCAAGGCCGGGAAGGGGAAAGCTGCGGTCATTGCGGGTAGCGACGAGGAGGAGGAGGGCGAGAAGATGTCCATCGACACCGCCGCACTCCAGTTCGGCACCTCGTCAGGAGCTGCCCTCGACGACACCGTCAACCTTCGCGCCCAAACCACCGGCTCCACTTCCGCGACAACGCCTGTCTCAGTGGCCACGGCCACTTCCGACCAGGTAGCCACCGAGCCCAACGCCGAGGACGAAGCAGCAAAGCTTGTTGATGCCAGCGCAGAGGCGGACGCGACCAATGCCAGCGCCGAGGACGAAGCCGCGAAGACTGTCGACGCCAGCCCGGAGGCGGACACAACCAATGCCACTGCTGAAGACGAAACAACCAAGGCCAGCACCGAGAAGACCACGTCGACCTGAGTTTGTCCTGCAGCTTCATTTCTCAAACACTTATCAGATCCCTGGGATGCCGGGTGCAGATGTATCAGACTATTTATGCCGTTGCTACTCATTTTTATTCCCACATGTTATCTTCAACTTAATCAATTTGTTCAGCCTGGGCTCGATGCCGGGTTGCGTTATCATGCGAGTCCCCGAGTTGCATTTCTTATTCACTCTTTCTTTTCGTCTCAGCTCTACCTGCAACTTGTTGCTTTTTTGGTATTCGAGTCACAAGAGTTAAAGAGCAGAGCTTCAAATACTTAGCCGCTTAGAAACAATCATAGTAACGCAGCCCACCACTTAGCCGAAAAGACAAGACAAAGAACAGAAGTAAAAGCACCCTACTCGGTTCCTGCACTCTTCCTTTTCTTAGTAATTTTTCTTGTGCTCATGGACCTTTTGCTTGTTCTCTTGCTTGCCATGAAGCCGGGTTTCGGACAGCAGCAAAGTCGAAGAGTTGGAATGTAGGTTTAAACACAGTACTCAATGTACCTTTGAATTTTGAAGTAGAGCAACCGAATAGGCAAAAGGTAAAGCCGAGTAGAAACACTTAGAGCAATTTTGGACGAGGGCAGTCCCCGAGTTCAATTTCAGATTGCAGAATAGAATTTCAACTCGGATAAGAGGGTACATACACATCTTTGCTCACGAATGAAAACGACGGAGTAGAGCTACATTCCAAGGGCGCTTGGTTTCCTGTCCAGCTTTATATGCCCTGTTCGCCTGTGGTGGGCGCGCATCTATAAGATAGTATGCATCATTGTGCAGCGCTTTGCTCACAATGAAAGGCCCTTCCCATGGAGGAGACAACTTGTGCATCCCGGCTGTGCGCTGCACAAGCCTAAGGACCATGTCTCCTTCTCGGAAAACCCTTGGGTTCACCTTTCGGCTATGATAACGCCGCAGGTTTTGCTGGTAGATAGCCGAACGTGACAGAGTCAGCTCTCTTGCTTCTTCAAGCAGGTCAACGTCATCTTCTCGAGCTTCTCTCGCCTCCACCTCAGTGTAGAGGGTTACTCGGGGGGAGTCATGCTCTAGGTCTATTGGCAACACGGCCTCAGCCCCGTATACCAAGAAGAATGGCGTGTAGCCGGTTGACCGGTTAGGGGTAGTCCTTAGACTCCACAACACCGCTGGCAACTCGTCTAGCCAACACCCAGGTGTTTTCAGCAGTGGCTCAATCAGCCTTGGCTTTATGCCTGACAGTACCATGCCGTTTGCTCTTTCCACTTGCCCATTGGAGGCTGGATGCGCAACAAACGCAATATCTAGCCGGATGTGCTTATCTCTGCAGAACCGCACCATTGCTCCCTCTGCGAAGTTTGTGCCGTTGTCGGTGATGATGCTGTGCGGGTAGCCGTATCTCAGGATCACATCCTTCACGAATTTCACAGCTGTGGCCCCATCGCACTTCCGAATAGGCTTCACTTCGATCCACTTGGTGAACTTGTCCACCATGACCAGGATGTGTGTCATGTTTCCTCTAGCCGGCTGGAAGGGTCCGACCATGTCCAAACACCAAACAGCAAATGGCCAAGTGATAGGAATTGTCTTCAGCTCGGAAGCGGGCATGTGAATCTTACTCGCGAACATTTGGCAGCCATTGCACTTCCTCACGATGTCTTCATCTTGCTGCAGAGCTGTGAGCCAGTAGAAGCCATGCCGAAAAGCTTTCCTGACCAATGCCCGAGAAGAGGCGTGGTGCCCGCATTCTCCTTGGTGTATCTCTACCAGAATCTCTTCTCCTTCTTCTGGTCCCACGCAGCGTTGCAGCACGCCGGTGGCACTCCTCTTGTGCAGCACATCTCGGAATATATTATAGCCATTGGATCTTCTTTGAATCTGTCTTGCGGCCACCTCATCTTCTGGCAGAGTACCGTCCCTTAGAAAGGATAATATGGGCATGGCCCAACTCGGTGTCTCCCGTGTAGGAAACACTGGTTCGTCCACTTCCATTGGCACAGGCACCTCTGGTTGCTCTTTAGGGTTGGGAGCACTTCTCTGGAGCCCAGATCGATTGGCAAGGACTTCCTCAATGAATGCGACAGTCCCCGGGTTAAGGACAACAGTCCCCGAGTATGGAGTGGCAGTCCCCGAGTAGGGAGCGGCAGTCCCCGAGTAGGGAGTGGCAGTCCCCGAGTAGAGGACGGCAGTCCCCGAGTCGGGAGCGGCAGTCCCTGGGTTTCCTGTAGCATTCTCCCAGTCAATCTCCATGGGATCAGATTCCTCACTTGGCAGAGAAGGAACAAATATGGACTCCGAGTTGGGAGAGGGCTTGATGGATGGCTTCCTCAAGTGCTCCAAGGCAACTCCCGCCGGGATGGATTGCCGAGATGATCCCAACTTGGACAACTCATCTGCGGCTTCGTTCTCTGCTCGGTGAATGTGCTGGAACTCACAGCCCTCGAAGAATCCAGTCATAGATTGTACCAGGAAGCGATATGACGCCATGTTGGCATCTAGAGCGTCCCAAGTGCCAGAGACTTGCTGCACCACCAGACCTGAATCGCCATAGCATATAATGCGCTGCACGCCAACCTCCTTGGCTACTCGCAAACCATGCACCACTGCCTCATACTCTGCTACGTTGTTGGATGCTTTGAAGTGAATCTGCAGCACATACTTGAGTTGATCTCGCTTGGGTGACGTAAGCACTACGCCAGCACCAAGGCCTTCCTTCACCTTCGAGCCATCAAAGTGCATCTTCCAGTAATTAGAAACTAGAGCAGGAGGTTCATACTGCACCTCGGCCCAATCCACCAGAAGTTCCGCCAGAATCTGAGACTTGATAGCTTCTCTTCTCGCATACGCGGGTGCATACGCTGCCAGCTCGATTGCCCACTTGGCTACTCTGCCACTCGCCTCCTTGTTGCCCATGATATCCGAGATGGGAGCAGAGCTCACAACTGTGATAGGATGCTCTTGGAAGTAATGCTTTAGCTTCTTGGCGCCCAGGTACACGCCGTAGGTCATCTTCTGATAGTGCGGGTAGTTTTGCTTGGAGCTGGACAGCACTTCGCTGAGATAGTACACTGGGCGCTGCACACTCTTGCCTTCTTCTTCTCGTTCCACCACAATCACCACACTGACTACCCGGTTAGTGGCAGCAATGTACAACATCATTGGCTCCTTGGGTAGCGGACTAGCCAAGATGGGAGCGCTAGCCAGCATTGCTTTCAGCTCATTGAATGCCACATCCGCTTGCGGAGTCCAGACAAACTTATCACTCTTCTTCATTAGCTGATATAGAGGCAGGGCCTTTTCGCCCATTCAGCCCAGAAAACGGCTCAGAGATGCCAAGCAACCAGTGAATTTCTGCACGTCTTTCAGGGATCTCGGCAGAGACATGCTCTCAATAGCTTTTATCTTTGAAGGTTTGGCTTCAATGCCCCGACTAGACACCAGGAAGCCGAGTAGCTTGCCAGCCGGGACACCAAAGGTGCATTTACTCGGATTCAGCTTCATTTTGTACTTGCGTAGGTTAGCAAAGGTTTCCTCCAGGTCGGCAAGCAGAGTATGTGTTTTATTCGTTTTGATGACAATGTCATCTACGTACACCTGCACATTCTTGCCGAGCTGGTCGTGCAAGCATTTCTGCATGCATCTCTGATAGGTTGCACCCGCATTCCTCAAGCCAAAACACATGACACGATAGCAATAAGCCCCGTACGGGGTAATGAAAGCAGTCTTTATTTGATCAGCAGGATTGAGTGCAATCTGGTGGAAACCAGAGTAGGCATCTATGAAAGACAGCAGTTCACAACCAGCAGTGGAATCGATCACCTGATCGATGCGAGGTAGCGGGAAGGGATCCTTGGGGCATGCCTTGTTCAAGTCGGTGTAGTCGACACACATGCGCCATGCAGTGGCAGCCTTGGGATCCTCCTTCTTCTTCTCGACCATGACCGGGTTGGCTAGCCAATCCGGATGCAGCACCTCCATGATGAAATTGCTTATCAGTAGCCTGGTGATCTGGTTGCCAATGGCTTTCCTTCTCTCATCTCCGAAGCGGCGCATAGCCTGCTTCACTGGCTTGGCGTCAGGACGCACATGTAATGAGTGCTCAACCAACTCCCTCGGGACTCCTCGTAGATCTTCATTGGACCAGGCAAACACGTCCCGATTCTCATGGAGGAAGTGGATGAGCTCGCTTTCCTATTTCTCCGCCAACCCGGAGCCAATGATGGCTATGCGGTCGGGGAACTCGGGGTCGACCTGGACCTTCTTGGTTTCCTGAGATGCCTGGAACGCGGTCCCGTGTTGGGTACTCGGCACGCCTTGCGCGCCAGCTTGCGCGGATTGCGCCATGGCCACCACCTCATACATCTTCTTCTTCTCGGCAGCAATCACCATCGACTCCGCCAACTGGGAACCGGCAGAGGCACACTCCATGGACTTCTTGTAATCACCAGAGATAGTAATTATGCCATTGGGACCAGGGATCTTCATCTTCAGATATGCAACATGAGTAGAGGCCATGAACTTGCTCAGAGCGGGCCTGCCGAGTAGAGCATGGTAAGGGCTCTGATGGTCAACCACTTCGAACTGCAGGCGCTCTGTGCGGCAGTTCTCCCTGGTGCCGAATAGCACATCTATCCACCCTCGGCCAATCGGGTTGCACGAGATCCCGGGCACAATACCATGAAAGGTGGTCTTGCTGGGCAACATCATGTTCTCTGCCAGGCCAAGCTTCTCGAGTGTGTCTTTGTACATGATGTTGATGCTGCTGCCGTTGTCGATTAGCACCTTGCTGAATCTCACATTCTTCTCGGGACCCAGGAAAGTAGGATCCAGCACCAAGGCGTAGCTACCCGGGTTGGGCATCACCTTGGGATGATCTACTCGGGACCACCTGATCTCCTGGTCACACCAATACATGTAGTGAGGGACAGCAGGAATCACTGCGTTGACCTCCATGGCACGCCTGTGCTGTGGTTGCTTGTCGACTGGCTCAGAGGTGAAGATCATGTAGCTCTCATGGTGCTCTTGGTACTGGTTGGAGCCTCCGCCCCCATTGTTGCCGTTGTTGTTGTTGCCCTGGTAGTTGTTGTTGCCTCTGTTGTTGTTGCGGTTGTAGTTGTTGTTGTTGTTGCGGTAGCTCTCATTGTTGAAGTGACGGTTGGCTCCTAAAGCCACCTGGTTCACATTTTCTCTTCTCGGGAACACTCGCGGCTGAGCTGCGGGTGCGCGAGTAGGCTGCACATTGGCATTGGCCGCTGGCAGAGGAGGGGGAGGAGGCAAGCCATCATTCTTGCTCACATCCCACCACTCGCACTGCCGAGTAGTGTGGTTAGCAGGCCTTGAGGGGTGGTGAGTGTGAAAACTGCATGGGCCATCCTTCATGTCGTCAAAGACGAACTTCCTCGGCTGCTCGGAGTTGCCGCTACCCGACTGAGGAGTACGGAATGGTTTCTTGTTGCCCTGGCCCTGGTTCTGGTTCTGCCCGTAGGCTCCAGCAGGTTTTTTCCTTTGGCTACCCCCAGCTCCAACAACCACTGCATTCACCTCTTCAGGGTCATACCGAGTATCTATTCGGTCTCCCCTGCGCTTGTTGCGGAACTCGTTGCGCTTGCTGTTGCTGAAGTTTCTTCTCGGCTCAGAGGAGTCCATCAGGGGCTGAGTAGGATCACCGAGTGCGTACTGATCCGCAATCTTGATGGTCTCCGCCAGAGTGTTTGGCATCTCCCTCTGCAACCTCTGCCACAGCATACTGCCATGCCTGCAACCCTGCGCAAACCAAGTGATGGCCTGGGCTTCATTCACACCTTCACAAGTGTTCCTCAATGTGCTCCACCGAGTAAGGTACTCGCGGTCTGTCTCGTCTTCTCGCTGCCTGCAAGCGGACAGCTGCTGTGGCCTATTCGGCCTCTTGTAGGTGCTGGTGAAGTTGCTGACGAAGGCGTCCGAGAAATCCAGCCAGCAATTTATGCTGTGCTTGGGCAAGTTGTTGAGCCAAGTGCGAGCTGGACCCTCTAGCATCTGCGGGACGTACCGCACTGCCCATCTCCTGTTGCCGCCCGCAATGTGGACTGTGGTGATGTAGTCATTGAGCCAATCTTCGGGCTTTGTGCTGCCATTGTAGCTCTTGGTGCCCCTTGCGAGCTGCAAGTTCTTCACGGACGGCTCGTTCATGATGCGCGGGCCAAAGCACTCGGGGCCAGGAGGACCCGTGTTCTCCAGCCGAGCTGACAAGTTGATCCGGTCCAGCTGATGCCTCGCATCTCCAGGCGCCAACACGCGCTCGCCAACACGGTCCAGAATATCATAGCCAGCCATCTCCATGGCCGAGTAGCCGTCATCATATCTGTCCACCTGCACAGCTGCAGGCTGCTCCACCGGGTTGGCGACTGGCGCCACTGCGCGCGGCTGCTGCCTCTGCCGAGTAGGCTGAGCAGCGGGACGCTGAGAAGGACCTGGGCGTGCTCCACCTCGGGCCTGGCTTTGAGCTTGATGGGCTTGAGAGCCTGCTCTTGCAGCGTTGTGTTCCTGCCCGGGCTGCTGCGGCACAGCAAGCTGTCTCGCGGCAGCAGCCGGGTCATACACCTGCATTTGCCTATCTCTGGCGGAACGTCCGCTGCGGCTCTTCTCGCGGATGGGGTGCGGAGATGAGGCCTGATCGTTAGATCTAGCCGGGTGCGAGTGCACCACCTGCGAGGCTCCAGCACCCGGGTTGGCTTTCCGAAACTCCTCATTCTACCTAGCAACCTCTAACACCAACTCATTGAGCTTTTCCTGCTGCCTAACGCGCGCGTCGCCGTCGAGACGAGGCAACTCGGCGGCCACGGCCTCTGCAGCTCTAAGTGTCTTGGCGGGCGTGCTGTATCTAGGCCTAGTGGAAGTGTTTGCGGTGGCGGACTGAGCGGGAACCTCTACAACTGTCGCCATCTCGGCACCAAGGTTGCGCCGCGTGGCGCCTACTCTGCTAGCTCTCCTAGTGACTGGCGTGAAGCCGTGAGCCTTGTTGTACTCAAGCTGATCTAAGCTAAGCTCTAGCCTGATCTTGTCCAACTCCGCCTGCTCGGCGAGCAGCTCCTGGCGTTGCCGCTCGAGCTGCTCCTTCATGCTCAGGAGCTCGAGGTCGGTGGGAAGCGGCATGTCGTTCCGCCCAGCCGACGCGGGAATGGTCGGAGTGGTGGAGGGAGGGAGGTTGCCGTCCTTCTCGTAAGGCCTGTGAGTCCTGCCACGAGCGCTCGAGCCAGCATGATCCTCGACGACGGCCGCGGCGCCAGCAGCAGCTGCGCCGGCGTTTGCCGCCAAGCCGGTCACCATCACCTCCGCGCGGTCCGCAGAATGGCGCGCAGGCCTTCCGCGAGCAGTGATCACCGCAGGAGGATCCTCCGCGTCATGCACCAGCTCGGGGTAGACGCGGTCGATGACGGTGGCGACGTAGACGAGGTGCGCGCCGAAGGAGATCACCGTGCCGCCCTCCGGCATGGCCTTGCCGCCGAAGTCGCCTGCGTTTTCGGTGACGAAGTCGAAGGAGCCGAATCTGTGGACAAGGCCACAGACCACGCGCTCCGCTGAAGAAGATCCCGTCCGAACAGAAACTCCAGCCAGCGCCGCTGGTTGCCCCACGGTGGGCGCCAACTGTCGTGGTGGTGTCACGGCAGATGCCATGGGATGGCTAAAGATGTGGGAACGATGGACGCTGGAGGTGCTCGGGGAGGGATCACGCGACGTGTAGACGCGTGAGGTGAGGATCAAACACTGCAAACAACACGATCTACCCAGGTTCAGGGCCCTCGTGAGGAGGTAAAACCCCTACTCCTGCCTTTCTTTATGTATTCTGGTGTCTCACCGAGTAGCCATAGTACAAATGTTCTTGCTACCGAGTAGCCACTCTTCTCTCTCCGAGTAGGATTAGGTCAAGGATCTCTACGTGTGATCCAGCCCAAGTCTCGTATGTGATCGTCCCTCGCGCAGGAGGCGGCTGGGCACCTTATATACCCGGTGCCCTGCCGGATACAGCCAAATACAAACAGGTGTCGACATTGTGTGCACATCGTCCTTCTTCCGAGTTCCCGCTGACAGCTTTGGCTTCTAAGCTTGTCCTGATGCAGAAAGTCGTTGGGCAAAACCAAGTAACCAGTCTGTTATCACTGTGCGAACACAGAGTAGGTCCCCCCTATCCTGCGACGCCCTGCTGACAGACTGTCGCTGTCAGGCACGTCGTCCCCAGATGAACAGTGCTGTGAACAGTGCCAAGTACGGACCCGGGATACGCGGGATCCAGTGTCAGAACGGCTCCTTTGACTTCTGGCCCGAGTAGGTTCCCGCCAGTTTTACTCGGGCCAACTCTTCTACTCGACCATATATAACTTGCTTGATATCTCCTTTTGGTCATCTTTTGTGAGACCGAGTAGCAGTCGACCGGGTAGCAAGTACCGGGTAGGCGGCTACTCGACCAACCCTCTATTCTGAGTGTTGCCTTTACCACTTGCCTTTACCCTACTCGGGGGTAACCCCCCGACAGATACTAATAAAATAGGGAGCATTCTCATTGGCACAATTTTAATAAATCCAACACTTGAAACTTCTCTACTCAGATTGCTTAACACGCAAGCTTTCAATGTGGTCAAAATGGTTAACAACATGCATTTAGTCCTATTGTCCCCTCACTATAGGAAATCGTCACATGTACAAGCGGTACATTATGAGACAACAATTAAATGAAAGTTTAAACTTAAAAGGTACATTGTTTGGGTTAAAAAAATTCAAGTCACAATTGATTGAAAATTAGGTACCGGTTTTTTGTTGTTGTAAATAGTACTCTATAGGTATATACAAATACAATCCATGTTTTGTTTATATTATGGAACTTAAATTTTGTGATGTTTTTGCAACGAAACATGACTTATATAGGGTATTCACATTAATACAACATTTATTTCTTTAAAACTACTAGCCCGTGCAGGTGCACGGGTTAATGACTAGTATTACAAAAATTAAATTCATAATGTTCATCACCAAATTTGATAGACACTTCCTCTTCCTTAAAATCAATAACAACACCATCGGTATTAAGGAAACGTCTACCGAATATAATAGGACAAGCTTTATCTTCAACTGAACCAAGTATTAAAAAGTGAGCGAGGTATTTTACCTTACCACAAAAACTTCAACATCTCTTACAATATCCACTGGTGAAATAGTCTTTCGATTGGCAAGATGAATAGTAACATCAATATCTTCAATTTCACACAGAGCAATTTCATTCATTATTTCTTGATAGAGAGAAAAAGGTATGACACTTGCACTTGTTCCGAAATCGCAAAGTCCATAATAACTATGTTCACCTATTTTAATAGAAACAACAGGTGTGACAACAAGAGGTCTATGATGCTTATTAGGTTCCACTAGGTTAGAAGCATCGTCACAAAAAAAATATCACAGTCATCAACATTTTCAGAAACAAGATCTTTAACCATAGCAACCGTAGGTTCCACAATTATTTGATCTTCAAGTTCATTATCTTTCTTACAACTTTTTTTCACAATGTTATTGGCAAAACAATGTTACTTACTCTAACAAGAAAATGCGGTTTCTCAAAGTGAACATCTGGTAAAACAGGATCAACAGTGTTGACAAGTATTTTACTACTAGAGATTTTTTTCTCTTTAATATTATCCTTATAAGGTTCATGATACTTGTCCCACTTCATTTTAGGAATACTGACATGAGAGGAAAATGTTTTACAAAGTTAAACAATTACTTGAGAATCGAGCCAATATTTAGCACTAAGCATATTAAAATTTTCAGTTTCATCAAAAGATTTAATGCAATCGTATTCATAGTTTATACCTGGCTCTTTACCTTTGCCCATCTCCCAATCTTCAGTATTGCGCTGAATTCTTTCAATAAGATCCCATTTAGCATCAATCTTCTTGTTCGTGAAGGAGCCATTAGAAGAGGAATCAAGAAGTTCCTTGTCATGACATGAAAGCCTTTCATAAAAATTATTAATAATAATCTCCTTAGGAAGCTTATGATTGGGGCATTTAAGCATTAATGTTTCCCGGCTCCCCCAAGCTTGAGCAGTACTTTCTCCATCACGAGGCCAAAAATTATAAATAAAATTCTGATCTTGATGTATTTCATGAAGAGGATAAAATTTGAAATAAAAGAGAGATGTAAGCTCCTTCAAATCCAAAAAACGTGAATCGTCCAATAAACTATACCATTCTCATGCTCTTTCTTTCAGTGATATGGAAAATAATTTACTCATAATAAAATATCTTGGCACACCTTCAATCTTAAACAACTCACATAATTTTTTAATATAAAGCAAGTGCTCACCAGGATGTACAATTCCATCAACCGCATAACGGTTATCCATAACACGATCAACAATGCCTAAAGGTATGTCAAAAAGGGACAATTTCAGTAGGTGCAAAACTTCTCTCTACCACACGAGTGGTGGAGGAGCCATTCCCAAACATATAACCAACAATAAAGGATTCCATCATTTAGCAAAATAAACAGACAAAAATAAAGACAACACTTACAGTAAAAAGTTTCCTTACCAATTCCACTTACCAATAGCTCTACACTCCCCAGCAACGGCGCCAGCAAATAGTATTGATGACGCACAAGTATAGGGGATCGATCTTGGCTTTTTCGATAAATACGAGTGTCAAACCGAAAAAGGAGCACAAGGTATTGATAAATAGTTTCGAGCAAGGTTTCACTTTAAACACTAGAGAACAAATGTTTTGTGATTTTTGTAATAGTAATAATGCGATGACAAGTAAATAACAATGAAAGTAAATAGTTGCTGCAAGTGTACCATTCTTTTTTAGCTCAAAGGACAAGCCGATGGTGTTTCTTATAATGGCTAAAACGTTCCTGAGGACGCACGAGAGGTTTCGTCAAGTTATTTTCATCACACGCTGTTGATTAATCTTTATCATTTTGGTAATTGTTATGTGGGTAGACCTATGCTAGTGCACCATCCTATACAATACTAATACACACTTACGATTACACTAATTGCAAGCGTCCGCAAATACAAGAAAGTAATTACGATATAAATCTAACCGTAGCAATAAACTCATGGGATCTACTAATCCCTTATGTCAGTATTGCAAATTGGGGTTTAGGTTTCTGTCACTCCAGCAACCCACCATAAACAATCCAACACACAATGCATTCCTCTAGGTCCATAAAGATGAAATGTTATGTAGTCGACGTTCACATAACACCACTATAGAAATAACAACATAACTTAAATAGCAGACTGGAAAATATTACTCAACGAAACATGACTACTAATAACCAGACTTCTCTCATGTCGTCAAGAAATAAATGATCTACTCACAATGCATCATATGGATCATGATCAGAGATGATATATGGATGAATAACATTCTGGTCATAAAGTGCAAACATCGATAATTCTCACAACCATCAACTACAAACGAGTAATTCACATCGGCAGAGAGATCCAATGGAATACAACGATATAGAACACTAATTGTTATAGCGGGATGAAGGTGGATGATGAGGGTGATGGTGCTGACAACGACGATGATGATTTTGATGATTCCCAGTGCGATGAAGGTGGCGATGGTGACGATTCGCCCCTCCGGAAGGGAAGAGAAGCAAAATGCCCGATGTAGAGCTCCTCTCCAAAGAAGGGAGGCCGAACGTGTAAGGTCTGCCCCAGAACCATTGTTCAAGGACACCTTTGATATGCATACATTCACGATCCCAGATCACACCAGTCGTGAACAACATATCAAGTTAGTACACAGATACAATATCCATTACGCGGTTGCACAAACAATTACAAAGAGACATGGTCACATGACCAAGTCTAACACAACTGCCGCGCAGGGCAAACACACAACACACACAGCGGAACACTAACACACACAAACGTAGTAGAGCTGAAGTCACGCCTTAACCTACAGGTTGCTGACCGGGAGACGATCCTAGTTCGCAAAGCCATCAGCTCCGTACTCATCCTCGTTGGTCTCCTTCTGAGACTCCTTCTCGATATCTGGCAAGTTGATACCAGGGACGAAACCAATATGAGTACATTTGAATGTACTCAGCAAGACATCCATCATGTAGCTTACCAAAATGCAAGTATGCCTATATGGTGGAATAGGTAGGCTATAAGTAGGGTTCACTATCAATGATATATGTAAGACATATCATAGTTGATTTTTTTAAATCTCTCTATCTTCGTTGAAGAAGATACTTCAAAAGAAAATAATATAGTTTTCTTTATCTTGTAGATATCGCATGTACAAGAGGTTTTATAAACTTATTTTGTAAGAGAAGGTTTTCTCTGTGCAAAACTTTGTGTAAAACAACTTCTGGCTTTTCATCAAACGGTACCTCCACGGCACAAGATTTTCTCCTTTCAATACTTCATCAGTCCAACTCCTTTTGAAAAACTCCTTTTTGAAAACATTGACACAATGCTAGCTACATGGCCATTCAACTGTCCATATCCGAGGACGCGGCTACTTTGAAATAGTTGTACTCTGCAGAGGTGTACACATCCACCAGATCCAGTACATTTGTCGTGAATAACCACGGACTGTAACAATAATATGTAAACATCAGATAACTGATCCTAACCATCCACTATGTTCGAGCTAGAATATGCCTATCCCTTCAGTTGAGTATATGCTCCCCGGCATCAGGTCCCACCCTGCCTAGACAGGAGCCTCAACGGATGCATCCGGAGGGAAACTTAATCCCACACTGTATATGTCACACGTTTCAAAACATGGCGACACTCGGTTCGAGGGAGTCCGTCCCCTTATAGAAATTGAGATAGAACACACACTAACAAGACAAACTTCAAGTTAGGCCCCGTGCCCATGTTGGGGTAAAGTGGCAGTACGGTAAAGGTTGTCCGACGAAGACTAGGTTATGTGTCATCTTTGTAAAACACCATTTTCCCAAAAATGACCACTTCCACATTCCTCCGGTGAGTAAGGCTCAGCCCTTTCTCCGGGTTTTCCATAAAAGCCTTTGTTTTTCAAAAACATAATTTTAGGATGTCCACTCAGGGACTAATACTTTTGATGGTAATAAATTCCATATGGTGGCTATGGGCTTGGTAACACCAAGTATCAACTACTGGCATAGTAATAGTATATATATACACAAGCATGCTATAAGAAATACTTATATTCTACAAATATAGAACATGCAATTCAAGGTGTCATGGCATAAAAACAGAAGTAGTAACTTCCTAAATATCCTAGAATAAACCATACACTCATAAAATAAAAGATAACAACACTAGAGAAAAACCACATTTTCTAGTGGTGACACTAGTTCAACACTAGAGAAGCAAACAATGTTACAATGATGCCTAACTCTAAACAAGCAAGTCATGAACATAAATATACCTACTAAAGTACACAAGTCTTACACATGCTAGTAAGCACAAACATCAAAAGATTTCTATGAAACAACCATTAAGCATGCATAAACCAATTCTAGTAATACATGTTTGTCTAATTAATTAAATAGCAAGCAAAACAAAGTATAAACTACACAACCAGTAGATATGCACTCAATAAAAGGATAACTAAACCTTTTCAAAAATCCAAACACTCAATTGGAAATTATTCACAAACAATCTATCAATCACAAGGAAATTATTCTATTAGCAAACAATTCAATTTAAGCAATCAATAGGGAAACATCTCTTAGCATGATACCCCTAAGGAATATTATGTTAACAAATAAATCAAACCTAAATAGACTAGTATTCACAAAGAAGAAATAAACTTTTCACTTTCATAAGTGAAACAAACAATTTATTTTCCATGGTGGAAAATAACAATCAATCATATCATAAAACATGTTATTTTTAGACACATGTATGGTTGGGGATTTTCATCCTCAACCAAGATGCAATGGGACCAGTGGGTTATGGGCCCACTAATACCAAGGAAAAAGAGGTACAAAGCCTCTGATTACTCATGACAAAAGTGTATGACAAAAATAAAATAACACAAGGCTATCCATTCTAGTGAAAACAATACTAGTGCAAATAAATAACAAGACTTACACATGCTTTCCTATAAAAATAACATGAAAGCTAACAGAGGCAATAACTACAAAATAACAGTACCAAAATGGTACTAGATCCATATCAAACATAGCACAAAATTTAGTCAATCAAGCACACAAAGATCTAGCTCACACAATAATCCAAAAATAAAACTAGAGAAATAAATAAATGCTATTCCTGTTTTCAATAGACTTTCCAAACATGCACACACTTTATAAGGTAGATTTACTGCAATATAAAAACCTAATAACAAGTTATAAAAACTCTATACATGCTAGGAAACAAGATTTAAACAATCACACAATTCATTTCAAGCAAATACACACATACAAACAAAAACAGAAAAACTACTGTATCTAGTTTGGCTCACCAAAAATAATCTAGACCTCCAAAAATTAATATAATCTAGGATTAGATATATCTATTCAATACCAAACTCATCCAGTTGTATTTACTTCAAAAATCATTTTTAAGCCCACTCTAAAAATCACAGAAGAGACTACTGGTCGTTTACCAAAATGGATGGCATTTCCATTTGGTAGCTCACCTTGATGTGAGGCCAAGTGATATGGATAGATATGTTCAATATATATCCAAAACATTTTAGTTTGTCCATTTTAGTTATATATTCAAAAAGTTATGTTCAAAACATGTTTATAGGACCTCGGTGGAAAAACAGTCATTGTGAGAAAAATATAGTCCAGAACTTAGACCTGCAATTTTTATGTGGTTGAGAAAACATACTAATCATGACATGATTTTTGGTAGAATTTATTTTGAACTTTTAGTATTTTTCACACGTCCAAAGTAAACACTTCAGTTTCTGTTAAAAACTTTAAAAGGCAAAACAAACAGCAGCGCGGACTGGCTTTGCGTGGGTGCGGCCCAGTTAAGCGGCCAGACGGCCCAGCTGCGCCCAGCGCACGCGAGCGGCGCGGGAAAGGTCCATGTTCAAGCGTGGCCGTGGATCGAAGATCCAACGACGCACGGTCGTCTTCATCCTCACCCCTGCTCTCTCTCTCACACTCGAACGACAGGAGAACGGCGCCGGCCAGAGGCTCACTATGGGGCGACGGCGAGTGGTGGCGCTAGCTCGGGGGAGGTGGCCGAGGTCGAGGGCGTCGAGGGGCGTGGCCTTGGGCGTCGGGGATGGCGTACAGCAGCGGCGCCGAGCAGTGCGCCCGTGGCGGCGCTCCTGGAAGCAATAGGCCACGGGGGCATGTCAGGGATGGTCAAGGGGAGGTGGGGAACCAAACCAAGGCAGTGGGGAGGGAGGAGAAGGCTCGGGTCGAGATGTACCAACTCGAGGCCGTGGTGGTCACCGGCGGTGAGCTCTCGGCCCGTGCACGCTCCCAGGGGCCAGGCAGGGCTGAACATCGAACTGGGGATGTGTGTGGGAGAGTGAGGAGTGGTGTGGAGCAAGGGGTGAGGCTGGGGCACTTGTACTCGTGGAAAAAGGGTAGGGGCAAAAAATGGGAGGCTCGGGTTCATGTCATGACCTGGCATGAGGGCACTCTAGGGGTGTTTAAGCCATTTCCCTTCGTGCTCTGGATGTCCAAGGCCAAGGCCACATGGGGGACAGGTCAATACTGGCCTTTGGAGGCAAGGGCTAGGTCAAGGAGTCAAAGGTATGGGCCTCCATACCATTCCACATCATCACCTCTCTCTCGCTAGATATCTTCATGCCCAAGGCTTCTAGAAGCAAGGCCAAGTATCCTGGCTCAAGTGGGTACTGGGGTCAACACAATGGACAAGGTCACACTTCCAAATTTACAAAAAAATACAAAGAAATCAACTGATCAAAAGTGTATCTCTTACTGTTCACAAAATTCAGAAAATTCAATTTAGACTTAGAAAAATTTCTAAGTGTTGAAAAAGATTAAAACGTCAAAAGTTGAGTTTGTTTTGAAGGTTCAAATGGTTTCCAAAATTTGTTTTCAAAGTAGGAACTTGTTAAGCATGTTATAAACTTTCAGAAACATATTTTGAAAACAATTTTGAAATAGTTTAAGGCCATGAAAACAATGTGGAAAAAGTACTTTCTGTTTTTCTCTGTTTTCAAAAATGCCTTTTTCTGCCTTAATTTTATACCACAAAAATAAATCTAAGCTTACGTATTCGTAGTACATATATCAAGGTTCAATTAAAAGTCAAGAAAACATAAAATAACATTTTATAGCCTAGTGAAAACAAAGGTAGAAAACAGGTACTTGGCTATATTTTCAGGGATTGTTTTCTATAGAAAACTTAAAAGAAAACTTGCATAAATCCTTTTTGAAATTATGTTTTCTTGGATCCAACAAAGGTAAAAGTTTATTTTAAGATGCAAACAAGAATTATCCAAGTCTTGGAATAAAAATCCACTCAAGTAACATTAGGGAAACCTCAGAAAAATATCAGGAAAATATAATAGAAGTGTTTTCAGAAAAATTGGTGTTGGTTTTATCTAGAAACAAAACTTGTGTTACAAATATGATTAAGATCATAAACACATGTTAGTTCAAACAATCATGTTGTTATAAAAAAAAGTTTGTTGGCCCTAATTTTTGTCTTCTTGAGCACAGTACAAGAATCCAAAAACTGGGGTGTGACAGACCTTCCCCCCTTAAAAGAATCTCGTCCCGAGATTCGCAGGCAAGCGAAAAGAGGGTATGGTCAAAACAACAATGTTAGATGAATTTTGTTTTACAAAAACATGTGCTGGTGGTTGGTAACATTAAACACAGGTGCTTCCCCCCTTTGATTAATCTTACCAAAATCCACCGGCAATTTAGTTTTCTTTTCAAAGGTCTGGGTGCCATAAACTAAACCTCAACTTATCGTTCATCAAAACCAATGATATCACACCAGGGGTTATTGTTCACATAGAGATCTAATTTTCTTCCTTTCTAATAGGATTACAATGCCACTATTTTTCCTTTGGGGACGTAAACTCTCTCTTCACTATATGGATCAATCTAAGGACATCCACCCACCCTTATTAAGCATGAGCTTTGCACTGCTCAATTTCTAACATCCAGGAAAATTCACTATCTTCCTCTTAATCTAATATACTCCTAGATATCGAGTTTCAAATCATTTGTCTCCCTCAAAAGTATTTCATCCAGATCATATTGCTAAGGCTAAACCATCAAATGCAACAAGCACAACTCTGTACTACTCCTATAAACCCTTTTGAATACTCCAACTCTTAACTCATGATCAACGCTAAATCATCTTCCCCAAACAATCTCAATAGAGCGTGACAAGCTCCGAGAATATATCATCGAGAATAATCACTTACTAAATACAAGCCATATTGATTTCTTCAAAAATCCTAAATCATCATGTTATATCCACGAATCTCTTCCTATATCAAATCCAATATTCCTCCAATCCATCTGTAATCATAAATCATTTATCTATCCCAATCCAACAAGATCTTTTTAGTACCATCAATCTTTCCACTCAAATCCAGGATAAGAATCACCTAGGCAAACATTATCATCATCATTCCCATATCACAAATTATTCTCCACATACTGCTTTTAATAAATCCAATCTCCTTACACATCAAGTGCTTCCTAAAGTCAAATAATTTCCACCAATCTTTCTAAACCTCCACTCATTTCTTCCAGGCTACAAATTTTAGTTACTGATAACTTCCAAATTTTTGGGGTCCACAACTGGTTATCCCCGGATATTATATCATAATTCAACTCCACTAAAATCATATGATCCTCAATCTTTCCTTCCTAAGCTAAACCTCAAATGAGTTTTCCACCATCTCATTTTCAAAAATCTGGTTCCTCCAAAACATATATACGAGAGATCTTGTTGCCTAGTAACAATCATAATTTATCCATCCAATATTTTTTTCCAACCTTTCACTTTCTTCAAAACATCTATAGAACATCCTAAGGCACCTTTCTCTTTGGTTTTAGAAAAAGTTGGTTAGAAATTTTCAAACTGGTGTTAGGTGATACCAACTCTGTAAGTTACTCGGTAAGGTACTCCGTAAGGTACTAAACTAAAATTTAGATGAAGTTATGTTAGTATTGTTAATTTTAAAGATACTTTTTCTAGTCTGACGTGACACTTCTAGTGTTCTGTTTACGTCGGATTCCTCAGGTCACGAAGACAAACAAAACTATGGTTTCACAGGTTTGGTTCGAGAACGTACCATTGGCTATGGCATGAGTCGCAGGTGCTTCTGCAACATCATCTTGGTCTCGAGGTCCATTCATCAGATTCTTGCATTTCTTCTGGGATGGACCTTGGTTTTCTTGGGGTTCATCAGGATGAACTAGAACATGGTTCTTCTTGGGACACTCGCAAGCAATATGTCCTTCCTCCCTACATGCAAAGCATGTCTTGGTCCTAGGCCTGACGTTCACACGCCTCCTGGGAGATTGCGGCATCGCAGGTAAGGTACTGCGAGTCACACATGAACTAGGTCCTCCTGGCGTCACTATCTTCCGTTTGCGTCTCTCTCTAGCAAGCAGGCGCTGGTACTCTCTCATAAGGATAGCATTATTCTCAGCATTGGTGATGACAAGCTGAGTCAACTGCTCCAGGGCAGCATGGGTGGCTATGTGTTCAGCACGAGCTGCTTCACGTTCTTCCTTCAATAGAGCAAACAGTTGAGCAATTGTCGGCTCCGGTGGTGGAGGTAGATCGCTGGCCATGCTGAAGACAAAGAACGGTATAAGACGAGAGCAAAACTAAAAGGGTTTTTGGTTTGAGAACTCGTGACACATACCGGCTCATGACAGAGATGAGAACTGTAGGTATCACAACAAAAACAAGCATCTAAGAGACAAACACAATAGCAAACAAAGACTAGCACACACATGAAACAGAGTCTTATAAAGCATAACATACTTTAAAGGTTCACACGGCTAAAGCATAAGGCTTACAACACAACTAGCACACTCAAGGATCTAACAGAGTCCCTATAACACAAACACAAACACGCGTCTGGGTGGAGATAACACAACTCCTAACATCCTGTGGCAATCCTAAGTGCTCGAGGAAGCGCGTAGATGTTCCTCCAACTCTTCAACTCTGGTCTTGATGGTTGCAAGATGAAGCTGAAGGGCTCTCACTCATGCGCGGTGCTGGGAGTCAATGTACTTCATGGTTTTCTTCAGTACCTTGAGACGACGCTCGGTAGCAGAAGAAACATTCAGGCTTTTCTCCAGCTGGTCTATCTCTCTGCCTCAGAGGTCATAATCTTCTCTAACCTTATCAAGGGAGAGTTGGGTGTTGTACAGCTGTCCCTCCAAGTGCTGGAAGTGACGAGCAAACACAAAGTCTCCAGTGACTTCTAACGGCTTGTCATCCTCGTCGCGTCTTCCAAAGTATCTATAGGGGGTGCCTTCAAACTTGCGGTGAAAGAAATTCGCGAGCTTGGCAACGGTCAGCTGCATCACTCTAAGGATACCATCTTCCCAACTGTTCTCCAGAACTTCCCAAGTGATCTCTGGGGTTGACGGTGCTAGCAACGGTGCACGGATGGTGCAGACCACCAACCAGGACAATTCTCGTCCATCATGGTGAATCTGGGCTCCCTTCAACTCAGGTAGGGGACGACCGATAAGGCGAGTCATCTTGATCAAATCCTCCTCAAAGCGGCGGTAGCAAGGTGCATGCGATCCCAGCCGGAAGGACTTGGTGAAGACAACTGCCATCTACACAAAATTTTAAGGTAGAATAAGTTAGGTAGCAGTGTGCAAAATTTTAGGATGCTTAATTGTAACTTAGTGTAAGTAGAGTTTTCAAAAATCACAGAGGGGATGGAGTATAGAATCTTTTGGAAAATAGTAATCTTAGTGACCTGGTTTTATTCACTTTAATTGTCAGAGTACTAGCTAAGGTCCATGCTAACTAAGGTCTCCTAAGGTCAGGATAGATTTGATACCAACTCTGTAAGGTCCGCCTCATAACCACTGTTCAAGGACACCTTCGATATGCATACATTCACGATCCCAGATCACACCAGTCGTGAACAACATATCAAGTTGGTACAGAGATACAATATCCATTACATGGTTGCACAAACACTTACAAAGAGACATGGCCACATGACCAAGTCTAACACAACTGCCGCGCAGGGAAAACACACAGCGGAAGACTAACACACAAAAACGTAGTAGAGTCCATGTCACGCCTTAACCTACAGGCTGCTGACCGGGAGACGATCCTAGTTCGCAAAGCCATCAGCTCCGTACTCCTCCTCGTTGGTCTCCTTCTGAGACTCCTTCTCTATATCTGGCAAGTTGATACCAGGGACGAAACCAATATGCGTACATTTGAATGTACTCAGCAAGACATCCATCATGTAGCATACGAAAATGCAAGTATGTTTATATGGTGGAATAGGTAGGCTATAAGTAGGGTTCACTATCAATGATATATGTAAGACATATCATAGTTGATTTTTTTTAAAAAAAATCTCTGTATCTTCGTTGAAGAAGATACTTAAAAAGAAAATAATATAGTTTTATTTCTCTTGTAGATATCGCATGTACAAGAGGTTTTATAAACTCGTTTTGTAAGAGAAGGTTTTCTCTTTGCAAAACTTTTTGTATAATAACTTCTGGCTTTTCATCAAACGGTACCTCCACGGTACAAGATTTTCTCCTTTCAATACTTCATCAGTCCAACTCCTTTTGAAAAACTCCTTTTTGAAAACATTGACACAATGCTAGCTACATGGCCATTCAACTGTCCATATCCGAGGACGCGGCTACTTCGAAATAGTTGTACTCTGCAGAGGTGTACACATCCACCAGATCTAGTACATCCGTCGTGAATAACCACGGACTGTAACAACAGTATGTAAACATCAGATAACTGATCCTAACCATCCACTATGTTCGAGCTAGAATATGCCTATCCCTTCAGTTGAGTATATGCTCCCCGGCATCAGGTCCCACCATACCTAGACAGGAGCCTCAACGGATGCATCCAGAGGGAAACTTAATCCCACACTGTATATGTCGCACGTTTCAAAACTTGGCGACACTCGGTTCGAGGGAGTCCGTCCCCTTATAGCAATTGAGATAGAACACACACTAACAAGACAAACTTCAAGTTAGGCCCCGTGCCCATGTTGGGGTAAAGTTGCAGTACGGTAAAGGTTGTCCGGCGAAGACTAGGTTATGTGTCAATTTTGTAAAACACCATTTTCCCAAAAATGACCACTTCCACATTCCTCCGGAGAATAAGGCCCAACCCTTTCTCCGGGTTCTCCACTTAGGGACTAATACTTTTGATGGTAATAAATACCATATGGTGGCTATGGGCTTGGTAACACCAAGTATCAACTACTGGCATAGTAATAGTACTAGACGGGTAGGCGCGCTTCGCCGCGCCGCCTGCCTTGCGTTGTCACACATGAGCTGTATCAGGTGCGTCACAATGAACTTGCTTTGATTTGTGGTGCAACTGACCTTAAAGCATATGTGTTTTCCTTGCTCCATCTGAATGCGCGTGTGCCTTTGAAAGGAAGCCGGTGCGGTCTATGCAAGAGGTTCATCCATTGCCAGAATAGTTCTTCATGGGCAGTCGATGAGGAGCAGACATCTGAATGCCATTAATTACTTATGGTTTTGAAGATGAATCCTGATATTTGAAGATAGAGAAATCCTAAAAAATGGATAGAGATAATAGATGGAAATTACAAATAAAAATTAGACTTGCGATGGATTTTTATATAAAATCAAAGTGTACCATCCCGACGATACAGAAATTTCCCTGAAATGACCTTTAGCCTGTTCTAGCCATTTTGATCTCAACTATCTTCAGTTGGCTTCATTTAAATGATTGTTCCAAGGGACCGTAACTTCTTTGTGTTTGCACCGGAGTATTAGTTATACATAAATATTCTGATGATATTCTTAAACTGCTGTAGGTTCCAACGTACAACAAATGCAAAAAATAACAAATAAATTCAAGAAGAGAAATTGTCGATAAATAACAGTTCCTACCAGTTAACAAAGTCATGTTGCCTTCTCTTCTGTTTCCATCACATGCAAGAAAGCATGATGGTCTCAATGTCTTAAATGACAACTTCCGAGTTGATATCTCATAATCAGACAGAACCAATGCTACCATATAGGAGAAAAAATCCAAGCCTCGCCGACTTCAACTTTATAATGTAAAATAATAGAGGAAGCCGAACAATCTCTTAAGCATCTTATTAAGGACATATCTTTTGATATTCAGTATCTCGGTCAGCAATATTGTTGGAACTCCTGAAATGGTGAAAGATAGTTTAGAACGCAACGATTCCTCGCATTCGTGTCTTATTTGAAAACGCTCATATAACAAAGGAATTATCGTAAAATTTCAGTTTTCATATTCTCTATCCTTAAACATCGCAGACTCTTGTAGCTTCATATTCGTGATATCAAGCTAGAAGTTAGTAAACAAAAATGTGAAAAAAAAACTCCATATGAACTTTATTCCCCACCTGGTGGACAAACAAACCAATATCATTTTCAAGTTTTTAAAATTCCCTTCTAAATCAAAGCTACATTCAATAAACTCTTCCATTAATGACCGTGTATGAACATATATTTTTTAGTCCATTGAAGCAAATCAACTAACCAGTTTGAAATGTAATACCAATTTACCAACCTTCGTCTTGAATCTTCTTACGACTTTGAAGGCACATGGTTCTACAATGTCAGGTTGTCCAGAGAAGAAGTAGCGGCAAGCGCGAACTCAAACCACTATCTTGGAGAGGCAGACACATCCTCATATCTTGAGCAACGACAGGGCTACCTGAGGTGACCATCTGTTGCCGTCCACCTGCTGCCACCGTTTCCCCGTGGATGGACAACTGTTGATGGACCTCCAGCGGCTCCCCGACATGCTGCAACTGACATCAGATCTTATAGGTGGCTGTGCACACCTAGGATGGTGAGGCTCATGGCATGGAGCGGTGGGTTTGTTCGTCGGAGCGTCACCTCCACGCCCTCGACCCCGCAGCGGAGGAGGCCACGACGGCGGCACCGCAGGACCTGGGCAAGAGATCGTCTAGGGCACCGAGTCCGCAGAGCCGCAGAGGAGGGTCATGCGTTGGGTTGCATTTAGTAGCGCTGGACCACACGGCCAGCGCCCCACGGCGAACAGAAGGCCACCGACCAGCGTGAGAGCATTACCGCAAGAGCGCTTCGTCGCACCGCCTACATTCCGCCATGACACAGCGTTGTCGGCATGGTAGAAATGTAGAATTTCAGTTTAGTTTGTCCATAACTCTCACATCTATTAATCTTCTCTCAGAAATATTACACATATATCCAAGTGCCTATTTTTGTGATGAAAGCTCTGAAATTTCACACTCCGGTTTTTTGCAAGCTGAACACTGATGTTACTCTCTCTGTTCCACAATAGTTTAGCTCGCTAAAAAGGCCTATATTGTGGAGCAGAGCCGCAGAGGGAGTAATTGATATTATACAATTACTATGTTATGTGGAAATGCACATACCAAATTCTGCCGAATCATTTGTCATACTTGCTTTAACATTAATAAGGGTGCAAGAGGGCGTTATCAGCAACCAATGCAGATGCAGCTTAAACTGCCCTCACAAATAATCAAAGTAAGCAAAACCTGAGAAAGTTTGTTCCCTAAAAGATCAATCTAAAAAACATCACAGGGAGTGTTCTCTTTAGAGCAAGTTTGCAGCGCTATGCCAATATCAGCAGCTACCAAAATGTTGTTCAACATTGATCTCATCTTGAGCGCGTGTACAACCAAAATAATACAACTTTGACCAAATTGGAATTTCCATCATATTATATACAAATAATGACTCTAGAAAGATTCTAACTTTTAATAATACATAACATCTAGGTATCTTTTTTTAAACAGAGGGACACAACATCTAGGTATCATTCCAGAAAGTTGCTGCAGATTTTGAGGTAGGCATCAGGGAATAAAGCAGATAAAGGATATGGCTAGTAAAATGTATTCTTACAGACTGAGGCAAGGACTTTAAAATGGACAACTGAATAAATTAAAATTTGAATTGAAAGGTAGTAAACTATATACTTGCAATTTGAAACAATCAGGATTCAACTATTCTCCTTGAAAATTATATATATATATATATATATATATATATATGTGACCATGCGGCAATACTTAGCTATCAACATCCTTCATTCCAACGCTTTTTTACCTCCTAAGCCATATACTTTACTGCTCATCTCAACGTCACCACAACTATACTACGGGTTGTTGCGATTGAAAAATTAGGAAGAGGGGGATCAAACTCTGGTGGCTAAAATGACAATAGTGCAACATGGTACGTGGTATCTATTCTTGCAGTAGAACATTTAGAAATCATGAAAAGCTCTTTTTTTTCTGAAAATCATTTAGTTGGACAAACGTACTCTAAAACAAAATCTATTCGACAACTGAGAAACAACCAGTCACTTCTGCCACAATCTGATCGAACTGCTCAAGAAAGTCTGCTCACATGCATGTCAATGGATATGAACACACGCCCAACTAAACTGCAGAATATAGGAGAATCCTTAGCCCACCTAGTCTGGGACGTGACTCTACACCAAACTAAACATTTTTTACCCAAGGAAAAATAACTCAAGATCAAACCGAAAAAAGAAGTGGGAATAACTCCATGCATTTAGTGAACTTAGGGTCCTAACTGACTGCCACCCGGTGCATGTGTAAACCAACCAACAAATAAACAAACATGAGTTTATTTCTGCAAAATTATGGATCTAGGCCTGATCTAGTCCACACATATCAAAGGAGAGAGAATTGCAAAAACATAGCAAGAAATGGAGGGAAGTTATTACCAAGGTGATGACGCTATGGCCTAGATCCAAAACAGAAGTGGGAATACCTCCATAAATTTAGTGAACTTAGGGTCCTGTCTGATTGCAACCCGGTGTACCTGTAAACTAACAAAATAGGCATGAGTTTCTTTCTACAAAATTATGGATCTAGGCCTGATATAGACCACGCATATCAGAGGAAGGAGAAAGAATTGCACAAACATAGCAAGAGATGGAGGGAAGTAATTACCAAGGTGGCTTAGATCAAGTACTTCCATCTGACTTCTAACAGGAGTAGGCACTGCGGTGAGCTACTGGGCATGGAAGGATCATAAAAAAGGGCATGAGGGGCCAACATGTCAGTGAAGCAGCAGCATCTGTAGGTTCAAGAAGCCCTGTGGTAAAGAAGATATGTAAAATGTACAAAGAGAGGCTCTCACTGATAAACTGAAGGAACAACATATTTCAAAAGAAAAAATTAACTCAACTAACCATGTATTTGCTAAAACAGAGCATCATCGCCATTACTACATTTACACCAGAATGAGAATGGAGGAGGTGGACTCTAGTCAGTTCTTTTCATGTAAATAAACACGGAGACCAAGCAGCTCAGCTCATCTACAAAAATTATATTCAGCTAGCACCAAGATCACGGAGACCAAGCAGCTCAGCTAATGTACAAAGTAGTACATGAAAAATCACATTCAGCTAGCACCAAGACCATCGAGACCAAGCAGCTCAGCTATTCTACAAAGTACTGAAACTAATGTACATACAGGAAAAATCACATTCGGCTAGCACCAAGGCCATCGAGACCAAGCATCTCAGCTAATCTACAGTAAGCACCAAGGCCATCGAGACCAAGCAGCTCAACTAATCTACAAAATACTGGAAAAATCGATCGAGACCAAGTTAGGATTCAGCTAGCACCAAGACCAAGCAGCACATAAGGAATCGGTTCAGATCGGGGACTCCATCAACAACAAAAAATATAGCAGCATGGGACGACCTCCCGCATGGCAGCCGGCCATGGAGGCGTTCTTCGGGCGCCACCTTGCCGACTACCGTCCCCACCGGCCGCCTCCCCCGATTTCCGCCCCGGCCCGCCGGAATGGTGCGACGGCCGCCGGATCCGGCAACAGCCATGGTGCCCCGATCAAATCCCCGTATATCTCACCAATTCTCTCGTGAGGGTGCAGAATGATACCTTGCTGGCGCGGGGAGGGGATCACGGATGGCACGGGAGAGAGCTCCAGATGGGCGCGGGGGGGAGCGAGAGCAGTTGGGCTAGAGGAACAACCGGGGATGCTCCGAGCTGGGACTGGGAGGCAGTGCGATCCATGGTCGTGGAGGGGAAGGCCGGTGTTGAGCAGGGGAAGGGGAGGGAGGCGGCCGGACCAGCGACTCTACGCGTACGCCCGACCAGCACGACGGGAAAAAACAAAAGGGTCCACACGCCCAGCAACCGCAAGCGACACAGAGGGCCACACCCAGAGACAGAAAATGCTGCAAGAGCGCTGAGAACGCTCGCAGCCCACGGAACGTACAGTTAAAGAGAATATATATAATAGTAGTAGTAGTATTCACTCAAAAATAGTTTTTGGAAATAAAGGTTTTGTAAAACTTTTCAGAAGTAAAACATGCATGATAGATAATGATAATTTTAGTATAACAGCAAGCATCGGGATGTCTTGCCTTAAAAATCTTAGTGTCCCTGGCCTTGAAGTAGTTTGAACTTGACGCACAGCTCCACAACTGCTTCTTCGTCTTATTCGTTTTATAGCGTCGTGAAAGAATAAATACACACTCTCAGGTCTAAAGACCAAACACTAAACTAAACAACACATACATCGAGTAAAATTATACTAGCGCAAATACTTAAACGTTATCGAGAAAACTACCTCACATAACTCTCACGGTCCAAACTATCGTCAGACAACTATATGGTTTTAGAAAACCATATCCCTCACCTTAAATATCATATATGGAGTGTGTGTACCACTCTCATAATAAGATATTCAAGAAGCTAAAAATATAGCTTGTGGGTGCAAAAGGTGAGGTTACTAAAATAACAATCAATCAAAGTAATACACATGGCAGTGGGTATTAACAACACACAAGAATCATCACCAAACAAGTTCATGATTAAACTAATGCTTAGATAACAAGATACTACCTCAGCACAACAACAACACTAGCACAACAAATATCACAAGTGCAATACTCATGCTAAGGTAATCACTCAGACAATTTCCAAACAGCAGGCAAACACAACACAGATGAATAGACTATTTATTGACTATGCTAATGTCTATTTGAAGTTATGGAATCCATCAATCATGAAAATTTAACAAACAACAAGTAGCTAAAATCAATGGTAACATGTCATAAAAATAACCTAAAACACAATCATTACTCAAGATAATATTCCTATCAAATAATCATACAAACAGGACTATATTTAGCATACTAGTATGGAAAATTCTACACAAGCATGCTATAAGAAATACTTATATTCTACAACTATAGCACATGCAATTCAAGGTGTCATGGCATCAAAACAGAAGTAATAACTTCCTAAATATGCTAGAATAAACCATACACTCATAGAATAAAAGATAACAACACTAGAGAAAAACCGCAATTTCTAGTGGTGACACTAGTTCAACACTAGAGAAGCAAACAATGTTACAATGATTCTTAACTCTAAACAAGAAAGTCATGAAAATAAATATACCTACTAATAGTACACAAATCTTACACATGCTAGTAAGCACAAACATCAAAAGAATTCTATGAAACAACCATTAAGCAGGCATAAACCAATTATAGTAATACATGCTTGTCTAATTAATTAAATAGCAAGCAAAACAAAGTATAAACTACACAACCAGTAGGTATGCACTCAATGAAAGTTTAAAGAAACCTTTTCAAAAATCCAAACACTCAATTGGAAATTATTCACAAACAATCTATGAGTCAGAAGGAAATTATTCTATTAGCAAACAATTCAATTTAAGAAATCAATAGGGAAACATCTCTTAGCATGATACCCCTAAGGAATATTATGTTAACAAATAAATCACACATAAACATACTAGTATTCACAAATAAGAAATAAAATTTTCACTTGCATAAGTGAAACAAACAATCTATTTTCCATGGTGGAAAATAACAATCAATCATATAATGAAACATGTTATTTTTACACACATGTATGGTTGAGGATTTTCATCCTCAACCAAGATGCAATGGGACCAGTGGGTTATGGGCCCACTGATAACAAGGAAAAAGAGGTAAAAAGCCTCTGGTTACTCATGACAAAAGTGTATGACAAAAATAAAATAACACAAGGCTATCCATTCTAGTGAAAACAATACTAGTGCAAATAAATAACAAGACTTACACATGCTTTGCTATAAAAATAACATGCAATCTAACAGAGGCAATAACTTCAAAATAACAGTAACAAAATGGTACTGGATCCATATCAAACATAGCACAAAATTTAGTCAATTAAGCACACAAAGATCTAGCCCACACAATAATCCAAAAATAAAACTAGAGAAATAACCAAATCCTATTCCTGTTTTCAATAGACTTTCCAAACATGCACACACTTTCTAAGGTAGATTTACTGCAATATAAAAACCTAACAACAAGTTATAAAAACTCTATACATGCTAGGAAACAAGATTTAAACAATCACACAATTCATTTCAAGCAAATACACACATACAAACAAAAACAGAAAAACTGATGTATCTAGTTTGGCTCACAAAAAATAATCTAGAGCTCCAAAAATTAATATAAGCTAGGATTAGATACATATAGTCAATACCAAACTAATCCAGTTGCATTTACTTCAAAAATCATTTTTAAGCTCACTCTAAAAATCACAGAAGAGCCTACTGGTCTTTTACCAAAATGGATGGCATTTCCATTTGGTAGCTCACCTTGATGTGAGGCCAAGTGATATGGATAGATATGTTCAAGAGCTACCCAAAACATTTTAGTTTGTCCATTTTAGTTATATATTCAAAACGTTATGTTCAAAACATGTTCATAGGTCCTTTGTGGAAAAACAATCATTGTGAGAAAAATATAGTCCAAAACTTAGACCTGCAATTTTTATGTGGTTGAGAAAACATATTAATCGTGCCATGATTTTTGGTAGAATTTATTTTGCAATTTTAGTATTTTTCACACGTCCAAAGTAAACACTTCAGTTTCTGTTAAAAACTTTAAAAAGCAAAACAAAAAGCGGTGCGGGCTGGCTTTGCGTGGGCGCGGCCCAGCTAAGTGGCCAGACGGCCCAGCTGCGCCCAGCGCATGCGTGCGGCACAGGAAAGGTCCACGTTCTAGCGTGGCCGAGGATCGAAGATCCAACGTCACACGGTCGTCTTCATCCTCACCCCTCCTCTCTCTCTCTCTCACACCCGAATGACGGGAGAACGGTGACGGCCAGAGGCTCACCGTGGGGAGACGGCGAGTGGTGGCGCGGGCTCGGGGGAGGTGTCTGAGTTCGAGGGCGTCGAGTGGTGTGGCCTTGGGCGTCGGGGATGGCGTACAACAGCAGTGCCGAGCAGTGCGCCCGTGGCGGCGAGTCGGACAGCGGTGGCGCTCCTGCAAGCAATAGGTGACGGGGGATGTGGGGAACCAAACCAAGGCAGTGGGGAGGGAGGAGAAGGCTCGAGTCGAGCTGTACCAACTCGAGGCCGTGGTGGTCACTGGCGGTGAGCTCTCGGCCCGTGCACGCTCCCAGGGGTCAGGCAGGGCTGAAATCGAGCTGGGAATGTGTGTGGGAGTGTGAGGAGTGGTGTGGAGCAAGGGGTGAGGTTGGGGCACTTGTACTCGTGGAAAAAGGGCAGGGGCAAAAAATGGGAGGCTCAGGTTCAAGTCATGCCCTGGCATGAGGGCACTCTAGGGGTGTTTAAGCCATTTACCTTCGTGCTCTGGATGTCCAAGGCCAAGGCCACATGGGGGACATGTCAATACTGGCCTTTGGAGGCAAGTGGAGGCAAGGGCTAGGTCAAGGAGTCAAAGGTATGGGCCTCCATACCATTCCACATCATCACCTCTCTCTCTCTAGATATCTTCATGCCCAAGGCTTCTAGAAGCAAGTCCAAGTATCCTGGCTCGAGTGGGTACTGGGGTCAACACAATGGACAAGGTCACACTTCCAAATTTGCAAAGAAACACAAACAAATCAACTGATCAAAAGTGTATCTCTTACTGTTCACAAAATTCAGAAAATTCAGTTTAGACTTAGAAAAATTTCTAAGTGTTGAAAACAGATTAAAACATCAAAAGTTGAGTTTGTTTTCAAAGTTCAAATGGTTTCCAAAATTTGTTTTCAAAGTAGGAACTTGTTAACCATGTTATAAACTTTCAGCAACATCTTTTGAAAACAAATTTGAAATAGTTTAAGGCCATGAAAACAATGTGGAAAAAGGTGTACTTTCTGTTTTTCACTGTTTTTCAAAAATGCCTTTTTCTGCCTTAATTTTATACCACAAAAACAACAAGCAAAAGATAACTTTTATTAATCCAAAAATAAATCTAAGCTTATGTATTTGTAGTACATATATCAAGGTTCAATTAAAAGTCAAGAAAACATAAAATAACGTTTTATAGCCTAGTGAAAACAAAGGTAGAAAACAGGTACTTGGCTATATTTTCAGGGATTGTTTTCTATAGAAAACTTAAAAGAAAAGTTGCATAAATCCTTTTTGAAATTCTGTTTTCCTGGATCCAACAGAGTTAAAAGTTTATTTTAAGATGCAAACAAGAATGATCCAAGTCCTCATGTAAATGGTTCTAAGATTTTCAAGGGGTTTATACAAAGTGGTCTCTAGTTCAAGTTTACCAAAAGGACCAACTTTGCAAAAGGAACTATATTCTAATTATTTCTAGAATTAATTCTATGTCAAAAAAATACTCAAATAGACAACTTAATTCCAAATTCAATTTTAATTTGATCAAAAATTATTTTGGGACAGAGGGTATGAAATTACACATCCTAAGGTTTCCAAATATATTTTATTTGCAATTTTGGATTTGTAGAATTTGAATTATGGCAAAATTCATCAAACAAGCATATTTAAATTTTAACCAATTTAAGTTTGTCAAATTTGAATTTTAACAGTGCTAATAGATTCTACACATTATGGGGATTTCAAAAGGTCCAAGTTTATCAAATTTGGCCAAGTGGTTAAAAAGTTATGAGGTTTCAAAAGTCTAGGTACTAATCTGCAAAATTGCCATTTTTTATTTATTCGGAAAAATAACAGAAAGCAGTTGGGCTCAGATTTGGTTATTTACCGCGCGGTGTGGCAGACAGGGAGTAGGCCTGGGCCAGCTACACGCTGCTCGAGCAGCAGATAAAGAACTTAACGCTCGCTGACTGGGCAGGCCACGTGGCGCACTATGATTGGACGATACCGGTTCGTTTAAGTAATTCTATCCTAGCCTTTGGTTCTGCATCTAACGGACGAGATCTAAATAAAAAAAGTTCTAACCGACGGGGAGGACTTAGGTCACCGGAAAATGGAGCGACGGCGGCCGGCGGCGCGGAAGTTGACGGCGGCGATGATCCAGGGGGTTCCGGGCACGGCGAAGGGGTCCACGAGGGGCAGTTCGACACGGCGAACTCGACGGCATCCTCGGTGATAGTTGGAGTGGCCTCCTGAGGTGGCGCGGTGCAGATCCGAGGCGGCGCAACTCCGGCGAGCACGGCGCAGGCGTTACCTTGGTACATAAGCATGAACCACGGGCATCAATGGGTGTGATAGGTTACGGGGAATCGAATGGAGCTGGTCCCTAGCTCCCTCTTGGTCTCACTTGGCCGGAATCAATGACGCACGGCGGCAGGAAACGAAGAACTCCGACGAGCTATTACACTGGATTGGTGGCGAGAGAGAGGTCGATACGATAGGGGAAATGGAGAGGGGGAAGAGGGGATTAAAAGGAATGGCTCGGACATAATTGATATGGCTTAATTGGCCCGCAATCAAGGGATTCAATTCGGGAGAAACTTCCGTTATTCAGTTTTCCAGAGAATGAAGACATGTGATGTCACCCATGACGTCAGCAAATTTTTTTCCCCTGTTTTCTTCTTTATTTTATATCTTCTGTTTAATAACTCCAATTAACATGAAACAAAAATATAAATTCATATTATTCCAAATAGTTTCCAACCGTACCACTTTTGTGGGGTTTTCATGTTTTTGAATTTTTCAAATAACAAATTTAAAAGAATTCAGAAATGCCTTATTATTCCAATTAAATGGAAAAAATGTCAAATAAGATAGAAATGAAGTTGATAAAATTTCAGTGGCTTTATAAAGATCAAATACTAATTTCTAAAACCATTTCAAAATGTTTTCATCTTTTTATAATTCTAAAAATATGATGAAAACATGAATAGTCACTTAATAGAAAATTTCATTATTTGAATTGGGGTTTAATAAAAATTATGAGGTTTTCTCAAATGAAGATGTTATTTTACCAATTGAAAACATTGTGTTTTCTAAAGTACTTTACTATTTTCATAACTGAATAATTTATATAACACCTTATTGTTTTGTTGATTAACAAAATACTTGGAAAACAAATAACCAACTTTTATCCATTTGAGGTTAATAATAATAGTGACATAAATTCTTGAAGACAAGGAGAAAACATTAGAGATAGTAACTCTCTGGTTTTTAATTATCATAAACATTTTCATAGTATTAGTTGAGTTGAAAACATGTTTGGTAAATATGTTTGCTAAGAAAATATTTTATTCTCATGAGGGGACATGTTTTATTTTAGAAATAGGCTTTAGGGTTTATGTAATTATGGTAATTTGGATTCTTTATTCCAATTACATATTATTTTATTTTGTTTCTTGCATCTCATTTGGTTTTTGGTGACTTTGTTTGTATGAAGACAAAAGTTTCAAATTTTTGTGATTTTTGCACTTTCCAAAAATCAGGGATGTTACAGTTCATGCCTCCTTTCATCTGTGCTCGAGTGACAGAAACGTGATGGATGGAGAATGTGCTGTTGCCATTAGGGAGAAAACAACAATGCTTTGTCTAAGGATGATGTTATTGTTTACATTACACACTTCACTTACTGCGGTTATCTGTTGCTTGCAACTTAAGACCCAATGTTTGTCCGGATGATATTAGGAGGGTGGATTTTTAGTCATAGATGCAGTTGGATAACTATCTATGTATTTTGTTGTAATGCCCGCATGAATCACATAGTAATCTCTATGTCTTGCATATGCACTATGATGCAGCCTTCATTTGTATCAATTGCCCAACTGTAATTTGTTCACCTCACATGTTATTTATCTTTCACGGAGAGACACCACTAGTGAATTGTGGACCCCGGTCCTTTTTCCTCATACTGATAAAACACCTACTGCTTTTATGCTGCTCTCATACCGTTCCTACTGTTTTCCTACTATTTTCCACACCATACGTTTAACCTCTTTGTTTTCAGCAGAACCGGTGAGATTGACAACCTCACTACTTCGTTGGGGCAAAGTGAATTGATTGTGTTGTGTAGGTTCGGTGTTGCTTCTGCACCGGTAGTGCGCCCTACCATCTCAGTCGCATCAACCTTCAGAAGTGCTTCTTTCTCCTACTGGTCGATTCAACCTTGGTTTCTTTTCTGAGGGAAAACTTGCTGCTGCACTCTTCACACCTTGCGCTTGGGGTCTCCCAACGCGTGTGTGTCTACACTCCATCAATGTGCTGCACCGTGTTGGGGGAAAGATCGTGGAGCTGGATGTCGTATATGTATAGGAGCCCGCGGAGGAAAGGATGAAGAGGGAAGGACAAACCTCAGGAGATATGCTCCAAGAATGCGACACGTTCATTGACGCGGGGCACGACACCTCCTCCTCTTCCCTGGCTGCCGCATGCGCTTCGAATCCTCACGAGGGATCAGCCCCTCCTTCTGCATCTGCACGAGGCTCTTCCTCGTCCCGGCAGACGGAAGCCATTCGCCTGTTTTCTTCTGGGGAGCCGATGAGCCGGCGCCTACGTCCTGTCCGGACGCCGCGGGTGCAGCGTGCTTGCTCTTTCCACCACTTGCCATGGAGGTTCTTCACATAGAACTGTGGATGCGCTAGAGGCAGAAGATGTGAAAGGCGAAGGGGAAAGTAACTTTCCCCTAAGGCCCCACTTTATACTATGGCTTGGTCGCTTCGAGCCGTTGATCTTCACTAGGGAGAGGCACGTGGCACTAATCCCTGCTTCCATGCGTTAGGTGAGAACGAAGCACCGGGGACTGGTTGCTCTGCACGATCTTTAAAGCTGATCATGGCAATTTAACTGCGCACTAAGCGGGAAAACCGGCACACGGCGGCTGGTTTCCGGTCAAAAAGCTGACACGATGGGCCCACCGCGTCTTATCCCACTGTGTCACGTCCCATCGGGAGCATACTAAGTGCGGTGTGACATCACCTAAATTTCAGAGCGTGAAAACACTTTCATATAAGAGAAGGCTCGCTTCTCTCGAGGGCTTCATAAACAATGGCGCTCGCCGCTCTACAAGTAAATGGAACGGGACTCGCCATACTGCAGAGTGGACTCGCGAAAAGATACACCCTCCAACAAAAAAAATCGCGACTCCGACGTATAACACACCGCGCTTCGTTTTCAAACCCCGGGTCGTTCGGCCATCGCGGCATGCCTGCATGCCGCATTCCTCGAGTGCGAAGGTAAGACCCGAGGATCCGTCCTCTGGCCCAGAATTGCACTCAAGCTCCATCCTCTGGTAATTATCCGCGCTAACAGAACGAATAAAAATCCTAGCGGGCGCGCCGGGTACCCCTTTAAGGTTAGGTTCGGCTCGACAAGTCCTCCGTGGCCCGAGTCGCAATGATCACCTAACTGGATCTGAGACAAAGGTCTTGACTGTGTGTAGGCCAGATCTGGTTTTTCCCAAGAGCAATTAATTGGTCCCGATCCGTCGAGTGAACCAAGAGATTGGGCCGCATCCTTCTGTGAAAAAATCGAACATACGGCGTGTTCATTAACTCGATACTCGATTCTGGTCCACGCAGGATTAACACATCCTTCGTGAAGCTCAAGCTACTTAGCCACAATAACCTAACAAGTTCTGAGTGCTTACCCGACTCTTCAGAGTCGAATAAACACTCGGGGGCTACGGACGTGGGGATGCCTCCCGAGTCTCCTTGACAGGCCTACCTAGTCTAAGCTAATACAGAAAGGCCCAGCATGGGGTATCGCCTGAATCTTCCAAAAGACCAACTACAGACCACCCGCAAAACTTATGGGCCAAGGCAAAAGAAAGTTGCCGAATAGAAGCTAGGGTTTATGACCTACCCAGGTATGAGTTTGAGACCAAGCCTCCTATATAAAGGCTAGGACAACCACCCGGGGGATCATCTAATCTGTACGCAACCATCAGTGATGCCTCTCGAGATCCAATCTCTCGAGTAAGCACCCGCCATTGTAATATCACATCATAATACAAGATCAGACAAGCAGGAGTAAGGGTTTTACCTCTATGAGGGCCCCGAAGCTGGGTAAGTTGTGCCCCTGTTAGTCGCAGAGTCCGCCATCGCCTAATCGTTTCCTACTCTCAAACCCCTACCGTGCCATCTGAGGGATTAGTTGATATGAGTCATCAAAAGTGAGTAACATGTTTTTCCTAGATAAAGCATCAACAGCCACATTATCTAATCCTTTCTTATGTTTATAATGTATGGGAAATATTCAATGAATTCTACCCACTTAGCATGTCTCTTATTAAGATTGGATTGACTCTTTAATTTTTTAATGCCTCGTGATCAGAATGTATGATAAATTCCTTTGGCCACAAATAATGTTTCCAAACCTCAAGAACTCTAACAAGTGCATACAATTCTTTATCATAGACAGAATAATTCAATTGAGCACCATGCAATTTCTCAGAAAAATAAGCAATTGGTTTTCTATCTTGCATCAACACGCCTCCAATACATATGCCACTAGCATCACATTCAATTGAAAATTGCTTATGAAAATTTGGAAGCATTAATAATGGTGCCGAAATCAACTTATTTTTAAATGTGTCAAATGCAATATCTTGAGCAACCCCCCACTCTAAATCAACACTTTTGTTAGTCAAATCATTCAAAAGGGCAACAATAGTACTAAAGTCTTTCACAAATCTTCTATAGAAACCGACAAGTCCATTAAAACTTCTTACTTGACTCGCATTCATTGGAATTGGCCAATTTTTAGTTGCTTCAATTTTAGAGTCATCTACCTCTATCCCATGTTTAGATACAACATATCCTAGAAATATGACCTTATCCTTGCAAAAAGTGCACTTCTCTAGATTACCAAATAATTTTTTTTGCTTGGCACATGCAAGACTTGTCTAATATTATCAATGGGTTCATGTTCATTGTGGCTATATATGAGAACATCATCAAAATAAACTACCAATAACTTGCCAATAAAATCTCTCAAAACATGGTTCATAAGTCTCATGAAAGTACTAGGTGCATTAGTTAAACCAAAAAGCACCACTAACCATTCATATAAACCAAATTTCGTTTTAAAGAATGTTTTCCACTCATCCCTTTCTTTCATCCTAATTTGATAATAACCACTACGCAAATCAATTTTAGAGAAAACAACAGCATCACTTAATTCATCTAACATGTCTTCCAAACGTGGTATAGGATGACGTTAACGAATTTATCCTTTGTCTAGAGATAACTTAATTCATCTACACACATGCGCCATATACCATATTTCTTAGGACCAAAATAACAGGAACATCACTAGGAGAAAGGCTTATTCGTCTATAAGCTCTTGTACT